>JACXIV010000095.1:1409572-1612569 GCA_014737475.1 Bombus confusus
AAAAAAAAAAAAAAAAAAAAAAAAAAAAAAAAAAAAAAAAAAAAAAAAAAAAAAAAAAAAAAAAAAAAAAAAAAAAAAAAAAAAAAAAAAAAAAAAAAAAAAAAAAAAAAAAAAAAAAAAAAAAAAAAAAAAAAAAAAAAAAGAAAAAAAAATAAAAGAAGAAAAAAGAAAAAGAGAAATAAATGAGAAAATTGACTGTATATTACGAGTAAAGAAATAAATATAAACGCACGAAGGATATCGACGAGATCAATCACTATTAACGTTGACTGATCGCCAGAATCATTGGGGCCACGTTTTGGATAATTTTAAGGGATCATTAGAAACCTGGGTAGCATCGATATCAAAATTCGGTGTTGTTGAGTTTCTTCGTTCTGAAGTGAAACGCGTCAAAGCGGAACGTCGATTACGCGCGAGAGATCAACCAAGGCGACGATAAAAAACCACAGAGGTGGCACTAGGAAAGATCATTACCTCGAACATCTTCTGACATTAGAAACCTCGCTGGAGCTCTAAAATGTTGTAATAAACGTAGGAAAGGTGTTAGATACACCCATCATGTCTACCGTTATTTCGCTATATTCTTGCACTCACGATGACCCCGGCGTTGGTTTCTCATCGTTAAAACAATAAGTAGCAAAAAATCGCCTAACATGGCGGCCGATAGCCAAATCCGGCGCTATTAAAGACGTCCACTAATGCGTGCCGGACTATAAAGATCCAAATACAGGTGGTAAATCAGCCGAGGCAATAAATAGCAGGGAAGAAGAGTGGGGAAAAGAAAAATGAGGAAAGGTCGTGATAGGAGAATATCTCTGTGCGCTTCCATCCGCGTGTCTCGAAGCGCAAAGGCCTCCATTACTTGTGTCCACAATGTCGAGATATTAACCTGCTTCGGCTGAATGCCCACGGTTCGCCGGTGTCTACCTCGGTCCGGTGAGCTCCGGTTCGCCGAACAACCGGCAACGAGCAAGAGGAGGGAGCAGAAAGGTATACGAGAAACGACCACACTTTGCTTCACCTTGCGCACCGCGTCGTCGTGCGCAGTCCACGGAGCCGTGCCACTTGTCCTGGAATTTCTCATGGACAAGTAGCGTCCGACTCGAGTCACTCGCCTTCCGCGTTCGACGGATGCGCTCAAGTTCTCCGGACTTCGGTTCGGTACGTCGATTCTCGTAACGATCCTTTTTACGATGATCGAGCATGGAGATGCAATTCGTATGTATTTGGAGAGATTGATTTGACAGATCGCGTTAATGAGAATCGACGATCGAGTTTTATACGAGAATTACGATTCTTGGTGGATCCGATTACGTATAGCAATAGTTAGGTAGAACGTGATTCGAAACTGATTCTTTACGTTCTTCGAGAATCGTACACGGAGAGTAGCGTTAATGAGAATCGTTCTATACGGCGATTAAGTTTCGAGGTTTCCATTTCTAATAACTGTCCCTTCCTGTTGCTTAAATTATTTAAAATACCCTTCTATCCAAAGCCTTTATATCCGTGTATTCCAGAAAGAAGAAGAGGAAGCGTACATTCCAACAAACCGTAACCATCCTCCAGTACCAGCTCTTAGTACATACCTAATGAACCATTCCTCGAACCAAAGTTCCTCAAAATCTGCACTGTCCACGGTACTCCTTCCGTATCGCGATTCTCATAAACAAATGTCGTGGCAGCGAGTCGCCTTCCGTATTGTAGGGACGAATTCTCGAATTCTGCAAACGTACTCCAGATGGGGGAATAAATAAGAGCGGTCGCGGAGTCGCGGCAATTCGAGCAATTCCAGCCACGTGCACGGCTCGAAGGAAGAGGCGACGCACGAGCCTTCGGTCCCTTCTCAGAGCTTCGGCCAACGGATACGCTCGCCTACCCAAAGGGAAACGCCAGTTCGAACTCGATGCGTGAACTCCGCGTACCACGTGGGATGCGGAAAAATGCCGGCCAGTTTATTGGAATTCACTTTGTGTTACCGCACACGGTTAGTCCGATAATGATCGTTCCGCGGTCGACTTGTGCCTACGGTCCCCTTTGAAGTCGCTGATTTTCCTGCTTTCCTTTTCCACCTAGTCTGCATACTGTGTAATGAATTGTAATACAATGTGGATTATCGGTATGTGGATCGCCGCGAGGACCGATCGATAGATGCGCTATCAGGGAAAGGCGAGAATGAAACGCACAGGCGGTGTGGAGTTTCCTCGCTTCTTTCCACGTTACTTTATGCACTTGTAATCGATATCGTTCTGCTTTGTTCAGCCGTAAGTACGTGATACAGATATCTCTGGAATTGCGGAACCGTGCCGTTCGAAAGATGCGAAGAATAATTTATCGCGAGCATGAGACGCGTAGGTTGATATGAAACGACGCTTTAGTCGCCGAGGAATGTTATCTAGGTATTCGTTTTTCCAACGAATAATTTAGGGGAACGATGAAATCTTGAAATCAGTCTTGTTCTTCTATCCACGAATACGGAGTGTTTGAAAGTCTTGAGAGAAACCTTGGTGTAAAATTTAAGTGACAGATTACGCCTATTAAATACGATTCTTTCGTATTTCTTACTGAATTTAAAATCACTTCGATTACGAGGTAGATACGTAACAGAGTTTCAAGCGTAGAAGCATATTTTAACTGCCAGTTGTCGTTCTATATTCCTCGCATCCACCTGGAACGTTGCATCCTAGAAACATAAATTCTAAAAGTCAGAATCTCTCTCTCGTATCTAGCAATCTCACTTGCGCGAAAGCCCACTCAAAATATGTAGCCATCTAAGAGAACCGGCATGTATCATAACCAAAGACGAGTATACCTCATCGCATACAGCGTACAATAACTTGTAAGCTATCAGATACGGAGGATTGCGTCATTCGAGCAGATGATCATCCAATTACCTTAATCAGTACATAAACTGTTAGCATGGAAAACGTTCGCCAGAAGATACATCTCCGCTCTGTCTCACGACCCCGACTTTCTAACGGACGAGAGAATTAACGCGAGCATGGTGGAACACACGGTTCGATCTTGCATTTTCCGCTAGGTTATCGATTTCTCGAGCTTGAAACGATACATGGTGGCAGGGTACGCGGGTGCACATAATACGACAATGAGTGTACACTCGGCCCACGCGCGCGCGCGACCGAGCCGCGACCGAGCTTTCGTAACGCTGCCGATAATAAGGATAATAACTCGATTTTATTGCCCACCTTTGCCCTTCTCTTACTCTCTTTTCTTTATAGAAAGACATTTTCTAGCGTGGTTGGACGCGCCTCTCCTCGCCGCGATCGCACAATGCCTGCCGTGCTCTCTTGTCGTTCCACTTATCCCATAATACACCGTGGCATCGGTAAACGCATCTCTGTGCAACGGTTTGATATCGGTCATCAGGGTCTTGGGAATTGGAGTAACGAAACTGCATTTGTCACGAGTTGGCGATGATCGATTTTTGTGTTTTCTTTCTTTCTTTTCTTCTTTTTTTTCCAGATTGGAGCAAGTTTCCGATTGATATAGCGTTTTGATCTGTACAATTTAGTTTTATTTTGCTGGCCGAGACGTTTACTTTTGTCCGACGTCCGAGAATCCTCGCGAATGAAATTATATCAGCGACGAATGATCTGCGATTATTTCATCAATTTCTTTTCCCTTCGTCCGATATTTAATATGGAAAATTATTTGAGATTTCGTTGTGTAATAAAAGACAGGTTTAGTACATGCGGCACATCGGTAGAACGAGTTCAGTGGAAGTCTCTTTAGCAAGCCTGAGAAACGTAATGGTCTTGTTCAAAGTTGTAAACGAACATTGTGTAAATTCAACAACTGTTTCATTGATCACCACCTACGCTTCGTAATTTCTTTTTCACTTGAAAGCTGGTTCACCTTATAATATACCGACATGGTAACTTCGTTTCTTACAAGTCGGTATTGAAATCTTTTATGTTCGGAAACTACACCTTCTGATATTGTATTCAACAGCTTACATAACATGTTAAAGCTTACTGTTTACCATATGTCATATAAATCTTTTCTTCGCTAACTTGTACGATCCCGACAATCCGATTTCATTAGAAACATGAAAAATAATTACATCTTACAGCGTTTTCCGAAGCTCCCGAGCTCCTCGTTAAAATCTCACTTTCGTTAAATTATTCGATGCGAATAATTGAAATTCCCATTTCAAAGATAAAAAATAATTACATCCGTACAATTAGATTCCTTAGCTGTGCTCATAGAAATATCACACAATACGAATTGACGCAAATATCCGCGGACTAGTAATTTTTTAACAGAACTTTCTACAGCGATAAAGTACGTAGAACGCTGCTTTGCAAAAACTACCGGCAGTCCGATATACGTCGCTGTGATTCTTAGCTGGTTAAACGGAATTTCATAGTGGAAGTCGCACGAATTCGTATTTTGCTATCGTCGACGGCACGAGGAATGCTCGAGCACGCGTTGAAAGCAACGAGGTGAAACCTGGATGCACCGAAAAGGGTCAAATAAGAGGCGCGCGTCACACGCCAGCATTTACGATGACCCAACAATGCATTCTGTTACGGGCAAAGAGAGGCGTAAATATGCTGGCTGCATAAACCACCAACGGCGAGGCAACGGCACGCTCGGCCATGCAAACTCGACCTCGATTTTCCAGCGCCACGACAAACTTGCATCATCGTAAAACATTTCCCGGCGTGACACTTTATAGCGCACTCAATTCGCGTTAAGTTTCGCGAGATTTCCTCGAGGTACTTGAGCACCTCCCACTTAGACGCTATCGATAGAGTTGCCGCGTGCAAATGTCCAAACATTTCGCGCTGGAAACTGCAAATAATACTTTCGATCCTTGATCCCGTTTTTATGCAGCAACGTAGGTTCTATTAGCTTTCGCAACGCTCGTTTTTAAACAGATTACGAAACCTTTTATCTTTATTTCGGAAGACTTTGACATTTGTTTCGTGGCTGGATCGGATTAATAAATTCATCGGGCGAATTAATGTTAACTTTGCGTTGTTCGTAATTGGGTTTGCGAGATAATTATTTTAGCAGGAAGACAGTGCTCTTTTTGGAAGTGAAAGGACAAGACTCTTGATTTTCAATTGGTATCTCGAACCTTTCAGTCTTAATCGTTATCGTCGAGTTATTAATATCAGAGGCTCCAACGGTTCGTGTTATATATATTTTTACTTTTTACGATAAGTGGATGCATTATAGCGTCGTGTCTCAAGGATACGCGCTATTTACAAAAAATATACTCAACGCGGATAATAACACGTCGCCACGAGCACACATTACTGGAATCTGTTTAATCTAATCCCGTAATACGATCACGATTCGTGATACATATTAGCAGTAATAATTCATGATTTTACGGCGCACTCGCGAAGTTAGTATTATGGTAGACCCTGAGGCGCGCTATTCACGTAGTTAGCGCCGCGCACCTTTATATATTTATATATCCTCTAAACGCTCGAGATAAGTGGAAATCTCGATCCAAAACCAACACGAATTCGCCAAATCCTATCATTAGATCGCTCGGAAAGTTCGTAAAGGAATCCGAGCAAACTTTTATCGTACTCTATCGGATAATCGCGTTGCTCTTTTCCACGATCATTTGTAGTTTGACCAGCTTGTTTTCGATAATGAATTACTTCGAGTACGAGTAGTCTTTACGTGCCTTGGTACAGCGAATTTAAAATAAATGGCGAGACTATTCAATGTCCATGCGAAATCTATCGAGATCTACATACGACGTGTTAGTTGTTGAAAATGCTACAAACTTTTCAAACATCCCAATGTTTACCTTTACAGGCACCAAACGTTAATTACGTAATTATCAAAGATCCCACGAATGTTGCAAACGACTCAATGTGTACTTTTACAAGCACCGTGTACCAAAGCACTCGATAAGCCGAATGCCGGAGAATCAGGACAACCAGAATCCCAGGCTAGCGCAATTCCCTCTGCATCGAATCCCGTAGGTGTGAATTGAGCGCGTTTCTCGAGGCAAGTGCTCGTTGACGAGGTGGACAGAACGGAGAAAAAGAAACACGCGGGCTCGTGCAACCGTGAAACGCGATACACTGTCGATAGCTAGCCAGATATCGATCTCTTACATTGTGAGGCGAAAGAACGATCCCACTATCGAAGCGTGAAACGCGTCTGGGCCGCGTGCAGCGTGGGTGTTCACTTCCTCGGTGGCGAGGCGGCGCGAGCCGATGAAACGTTCCAACGGATATTCGCTCCAGTGAACATGGAAAAACGCTAATTCGGTGACCAGCCATTCGATTATTTATCTATCGACGTTCGTTAGCCACCTCGTTCCTGTTCGTAATTGATTCCATCGGATCCACGCGAACGATCACGCATCGCCTCTGGTGCTGTTCGCATCCCTTTTTCATTCGATTTACCACCGCGGTCTATTCGCAAGAACGATTTATATCGTTGCGTCGATGCTTCTTATCGACAGATTATTATCGATAAACTGCGAATATTTATGCGTTTACGGGAAATATAAAAACGTGAAAATTTACAGAATAGTAGAAACCAATTGCCAGCTATCTTCGTCTTAATCCCGCATCGTTCGTCTTTTACCGAACCAAAAGCGACCATCGGACAGCGTTAAATTTCCGTGAAACGCGCAGTGATCGATGCCAGTGGCGTTTGATCGCGGATGTTGGCCAAGAATTGCAGGAATCGAGGTAGAGCGCGAGATTACATCGCGACAAATCGCGGTGGACGGCTGTCAGATTGCGTCACGCTAGGTGTACGCCTAGTGCAGGTCCAGCAAGTCGATTAAAAGCAGATTTGCCGAGGTTCCACGCGTGCTCTGCCTGTTTCGGGCGAAAACGATTAAAGGTTGCCGCAGTTCTCTTAGCCAGAAGACACGCTCGGCTCGCACATTTATTTTCTTCGCCTGAAACCGTTTTCCGCGAGATATGTCTACCAGCTTTCACCGTTGACTAACATTGTTTGTAATTGCTGAAATTACTCGAGCCACAGCTACGAGTTCCAGTTACGGTTGCTTAACGATCCTCGTCGATCACCCCTGGGTACTCACCCCGTTCTCTGATTTTTCTTTCGCAGGCTCACGATTCGTCGCGATCGTGCTTGTTTCGTCTGTGATGTAACGCGCTTGTGTTAGAAAGGAATCCGTCTTTTCTGCCACATGCTTAACCCCTTGTCCGACGATTTATCTGAAAGCAAACGCGTTGCTGCTTCGTCTATGCTACGGTTATTCGGGTTTTTTTAAAAAACGATGTACAAACAGCGATAGATAAGTTTAATATAAATATGGTTTGATTCTTGTTATATTTTACGTTGGAAAAGGTGTACGCAAAATTGCAAGTCCAGAATGCAGATGTAAGATATCGTCTCGAAAATCGAATATTAGCAAGCCGTAAATTGAACGAACAGTCTCCGTAGAACAGCCTGCACTTTCCACTATTTTACTATTTCACAGCTGAATGACAAACGTAATTACACCTAATTCTGGATAATAAATTAGTCTAATCGGAGGTTAATGAAACGCACGATACTGGCAAATCAGGAAAAATAGGCTTAATAAGTATAATTCTAGCGGCTAATCTTTAGAAAATCTTCCAAACGCCTATGAGGCGCACACGCCAAACAAGCTCATACATCTTTCAATCCTCTCGGGCCGATAACATCGTACCGCTGAAATCGCTACAATTCATCTATAACATTGTACCTCGGGCAACGAACGAGTTTGCACCAGCTTTCAGATAGCTAAGAAACCAGAACCTAGCGCCAATTATCACGTAACGCGAGCACCGTAATATGCAGACACGCGGGACGTCTTACGGATAGGCATCGAGGGAATCAAGACCACCGGTTTCCGTACGGTGCAATTAGAAAGAAATTGATTTGGTTTGCAACGGCCTTGGTCGTTTCTCAAGGTAGTCACCCCGATATTTCGAGGAGATTGCAGGTAGCAGTGGCCGGAGGCAGCACGCTGGCGCCCGGCCGGCGTTTCCTGGCCTGTCATTACCATACGCACTCATCCGTTGCACGCACAGGAGATCGTGCGTGAGCACGTGCACGCGTGGGAGTCGGCCCGACGTCCCAGTGTCTCGCACGTTCTCGCGGCAAACGCGCTACCACGTGTTACGGCAAAATAACAATCCATTTTTTCGGCCTTTTTGTATCAACGAATCTTCGTGCGGTTTCAATTTCGTACGGTTTGTAGGTAGTTGCGCTGGATTTTCCTGCTGGACGTGATCTTCGTCAATCTAAATAGCGTTTTCAGTTATTTTTGTGTACTTTTGCATCGATATTTTTATGACAAACACGTAAACGAAGCGTAGATGTATCGGATTGTGCGATGCCTCCGATCCATGCCTCGTATGCAGTTACTTTTTCTATCGGTGTAGGCATACCACTGCGCGTTTCTGCTACTTTTACAAATCTGATGCAACTTGTACCGAGATATTTTACCCATCTCGTGGTTCGTTTTATTTAGTGGAGAAAATGGCCTTCCTCCACGAACCGACGAATACTCTGCACGTTGTTTTGTCCAACGACACGCTGCGTGCCGATCGGCAAACAGTAGTCGATGATAAATTTCGTCGAGAAAATCTCACGATCTCCGCTACGGAGACACCGTTAACCCGTTACGCAACCTGGAGTTCGCATTGTACGCAGGCGGTTCGTTCGGCGAGTTTCCACTCGACGAAATAACACCAATAACCATTTGTACGTCTCCATTAGCGAGTGGTGTCCATCGATGAAAACTCGCGCCGTCGTGGAATGCCGTGAACGCGCGAAACCGACAGCCGGCAATTTACGAAGCATTTTTGAAGCTGCGCGGACAATGGCAGCCGCGTCTCTTTATTGCCGGTAACGCGATGAGTATGCATTGGTTGCGGTCTCCGCTGCTGTAAGCGGTGGAATCGAAACGCGCGCGTCGCGTCGCCGTGTGTGAAACTCGTCGCGATAATTTCTAGATTTATTTTCGTCGGAGAAGAAGCGAAGAAGTTGGTCTCCGGTACCCGTGGCGAATAAGTGTACTGGACACGGTCGTCGGGAAGCAATGCCATCCGCGGCCTTTCACCGCGTAAACGTAAGCAGCATTCAGCACCTGAACGCAGGTGCATCGACTCAGGGTGTAGGAAGAGGCTACGGTACATCGCGACGGTCACCGTGCTTTCCAAGTATGTATTTCTTAATGCCCCTCCGAAGTCGTATGAAATTTTTATAAATAACCGTTATATTGTTATAAATCTATCTGCTAAAAAATGTACAAAAATTAACATTTACCTGCAACTACTACGTAAGCAGAAGAGAGACACGTTTTTGGAAGGAACGACCGGTCTCTGCCTCGAAATAAATTGCTCGAAATAAAAGAAACTCGCAAAGTTCTCTTTTTCGTTTGAAATCTCCGATAGACCGAGAGATCCGCGAAGCCATAAATTTTTGTGGTCGAACGAACGGCGACATCGCCTAAGATCAGAAGACGAAGAGAATACGTGTGTGCAACGCTCCTTCTCGCTCTAGTATTAGCGATTCTGACGAGTTATACGCCGCTCGGTTGATCGCTTCATGATTTGCCGCTACGTCGAGCCTCTCGCTCGTTCTCCGTAATCTTTCTTGTCCCGTTCCGGAACGAAATCAAGCCGAATAGCACGATACGATACGATACGCGATCTGTCTGGCGAACTTGTCGCTTGTTTCGCAAAACTGTATTGATAATTTGCGAGAAAAGTGTTCGCGTGAAAAATTTCTTGAAACTCAGAAGTCGACATAGTAACCTCTATACGTATAGACAAACTCGCCGATATACGTTTCCGTTGGCGGACTTATCGCATTAGTTCTGCTGACGAATCCCCGACAGTTCGAGCAGCGGAACGATGGTATCTCGGGCACGATTTCAACGAGCATGGCCCATTAAGCGGGACAGCCGGTGTCTAACGGAAGCGTGTCAATCAGCCGAGGCCGTGCAGCGTGTGTACGCGATCTATCGCGTCCCGACACGTTTCGCGATCGTGCGAATCGTCGCGCGAGCGGACGACACGCGAGGCTTTCCACCGATCGAACATCGAATGCCGGAAGGCCGTGCGGCAGCCTCGTCATCGCCACTTGAGAAATAGACACATTACGGCGTGTAACTGGGACCAGGCCGGCTGTCATTAGCCGCGTCGAATCGCGCGCAAGGGCGAGATCGTCTCTCGTGCGATATCGTCATCTCGTAGGATGTCGATAAATGGAAGCGCAATCCGTGGAGCAACGTGCACGCGTACCTATACGTATCGAACGTGGTCGAGTCGAACCTTTGTTCGATCATCGAACTCTGGTGAAGTTCGCGTTTAACGAGTTTTCGGCTGCAACGTTTTCCGCTGATGACTCGACTGCTGTTTGCCAGATCAAACGGTTAAGGGGTATTTTTCTTCAATGGGATTCGAGGAAAATCGCAAGATTCTAACATGCAAGTAGAACGAAGGTTCTCCGATCGTGCACGTTTTCGGCATTGTTGATGTAGATGAGGTTTCTAGGATCGTTTTCAAAGAATCGGTGGATAAGTTTGAATCTGAAGGGAAGGAAGGTGTAGGCTGGAAAGGGAAGCGAAAGGGTATAGAATTTCTAAAACGCGCGCGTGAGAATATGTTTACATACGTATGTGGAATATTTGAAATTGATCGTTACCAGTGGTGAAAGGGATGGATTGTACGAGTAACGTAAAGCGAAACGAATACAACATAACCCTCACGATCCTTCATACTTTACCTCCATCTTCTCCTCTGTGTTCCATATAATACAGCATCGATACACTTCGAAACAGATTATCCACTCTACAAATTTCCTTCGTAGAATCAATCAAACCGCATCGATCGATCAGAAGTAAAGCCAATCTCAAGTTGCAGCGGTTGATTCGGCGTAGTTTCTCGTTCGTCGTCCACGGCGGTCGGCTCATGGGAGGCCGAGGAGCGGACGAAGAAGAGCCGCAGATCTATTTGCCAGAAATGGCAACGGGTACGGTAATGTGGAACGTCTACGGAGGCCTTTACGTCGAGGCTGACCTTTACGCGTCCCGCTGGAGAGAGGGATGGACCCGCATATCGGCGCGACTGTGCTCGACTCGCGCGATTATCGCGCGTTGAATCGCGCGCCCGATCCACCGACGATCCGTTCAATTTCTCGCCTCATTCCGCCAAATTTCCAATCCACGCGCCTTCATCTCCCTGATTTATTCGTAACCGCGTCTTCCTTGAGTTCTGCGTGTTAGGAGTTCTAAACCACGGTTAATCATCACGGACTATCAGACGAAAATAGCCAAATCGCACGTTTTCGTAGTAATTTTATGAATTTCGGAATTTGAGTAATTGTAAATTCTAAAATTGTAAAAAGTATTCCTGCGACGGTAGTCTATAACCTGTGATTCGTCGTTTGTTAATTTACTGATATTATTAGTTGGTACATTATTGTACAAAAATACGGTTCTGATAATCTTTATTTTTTCGAGCGTTTTCTTCGTAAATTTTGTTTTCGATTCTATCGATGTTTTCTGAAAGTTTTCTGTTTTATTTCTTCTTAGTTCAGACCGGATCATAGAACGTGTTAAAGTTCGTGTTACAAAAAAAAAAAAAAAAGAAAAACACGTTATACACGTATATAGCATATTTGATTAAGAACTGTTTAAGGATTGTCACGCGTTGATTTCATTTTGGAAAGTTATCATTTTCTTATTTATTATGGCGTTGAATCATCGGAGGTAATATTTTGTTCGTCGCATCCTCGCTTCTCTGATCCTTTCTCGCGGTTGCTTATGCAACCCTACGTATCATTGCGAGCTGCATAGGTGAGCGACGATCCCGTTGATAGCCGGTCGTGTTCTTACCTTGATTCGCTCTCTGCAAACCTGTTAACGCTTAATAAGTAATGGACTTATTTGCCGATCGCTGCGATACCGTGCCTTATATAATTGGCTTCTCTGCTTTCATTCTTCCGTTGTTTATCCTGTTCGCATTATACCCTTTGCTACGGATATGCTAATTATCGTCCATCGTCTGTAGCAACTATATACAAACAATACCAAGAAACGACACGTGTACCCATCCGTTTAAATTAAAATCTCTACGGTCACGATACGAAATCTTGGCATTTGTATATCATTAAAATCCAGATAAATTAGTCCAAAAAAAATTGTAGATTTCCGCAAAGAATCTTTATGAATTAAATAGAAAGAGATATCATTCGCATAAACAAAAAATTAACTACAATTCATGTTATTTCAAGACACTTCCACGTTTCTTTGAGAGCAGGTCGTGACATATTTCTTTGACGCACGAAGCCAAAGAATTTGTAATATTTCGAACAACGTTTCGGCGCGATAAGGAAAGATATAATTCTTACTTTGGAAACGATGGAATTTCTGCGATTCTTTACTGGATTCTAATATAATCTCTTACGAATATAATATGAAAAATATTCGGAACTGAAAATTTGTATTAAAATTAGAAGACCTCCCTTCGTTCCCTCATTCGCCTATACTTTTTTTTCTCCCTCTGCGTGTCATCGACGATGCTCGCGTCGAGGAGATAGATTCTATCGAGTGACATTTAGCGTTCGACACGGGCCGATATCATCTCCTCGCGGATACTCGACGCACGTTAGCCGATTTACGTGCGCGCTGTTCGCGCGATATATCTCGGTACACGATCTGCCCGTGGCGTTAATTATTTCCGTTCGCATTATACCGCATGTTAATTAACTGTAACGTCGTGCACGCCCCGAAAAATAATTTCAGGTTTCGTCCTGTACCGCGCCGATGGGCGTGCATCAGAAAATCGCTCGCGCGAGCACGTGGTAATTAATTCGATGTGCCGCGTCGGATCGCGTTATCATTATTACGCGCGTGATCGCCTGCGATATCGATCCTCTCGATCCGGCTGCGGAAAGAAAAATCGTCCAACGGTGCTTTGTCCATTTCACCTTCGTTAATATCATGCTGCAACATTGTAGGAAATGGTTGGTCGATTAGCGTACCATCTCGCTGTCGCGAAAATATACCGATCGAACGTTAATCACGGAAGTGGACGTTCGTTAAATCGAGAAAGCAAGGATTGCTTCGTTATTATGCTTCCATCGGACCAGACTGTTATATCGTCTTTATATGGTCCCTTGATCGTAAGTTACGGGTGGTCGAAAGATGTTCCCGATCGCTTTTCATCTTCCTTTTTCGTCGATCGAAAGTGGTACACTGTCGTATGTTCGACATGTGTTTTAAATTCTCTGTCGGTACGCGATGTCATAAATAATATCGATGGAAATTTTTCGGGAATATTTTGGGTAGATAACTGTCACGTGTCCTGGAGATTAATTAAAATTATTACGGGTTAAAGAGCTGAGAAAAGATTAATGAATATTACCCTTATGTATCAGAGACGTTCTTTTAATTGGCAGCCTGAGAATTATCATAACGGTGTAAGTCAACATTTTGGCGATTTTGAGACTCTAAATTTTATAATTGCTAAAACGTTATAGTAAATCGTTGTACGTTTATGTAACTATATTTGTACGTCTATAACGCGAACGTAAAATGGTGGTACAATTTTGTATAATAATTATTAAAACCATCGACTCTATTGCATAACTCACGGGAAATTATTGCGAATGTTACATCGCCTGGAGCAGCAGGAGGAGGAGGATCGAGCTAGTGACCTAACGATATTCGCGTACGATACCGTGTACGTATCTCGAGCACCTGGAACACGAGAGTCATCGTCGTTTAGGTGCACGCCCAGCTTCGATCGGTATAGCGAAACGAAACAATTGTTCTTACAGCCGCGGGAGAAACGAACGACTCCAGTTGGTTCCATTCTTCGTCTCCGTTTGCGATCTCTAGCGTACGAGAGGCCAGTTGGTCGACATTTAGGGAAGGAGGAGCAGAAGAATGTCAGTTCGATAAAGGGTTGGTAAAGAGGGACACGCGGGTCGATCTTGCGCAATGGTTCTTTCGCGAGACTTTCGAAAATCATCCGCAAGAATGACTGTCAGTCGTCTAGAACGAGATAGTTCCTACTGATGTTATCAGGATTTGATGGATGATTAATGAAGCTCACTCCGCTATTTTTTCTATTTTCGCAATGGACGCTATCGATTGATCTACTTGGATTTATAACAGTAGGAATGTGATAGCCATTTGCAGCATTTTTTCTTTCGTTGCGAGACCCAGCACTCTATTCATCAAACTGTGAAACATATATATCGCTTATAGGTTTCCTACTCCGATATATTATGTTCGTATAAAAGAGATTTTTCACAACGAGGAAGAATCAACGAAAAGACGTACAGACGCATATCGTAGATGTGGCTGACGTTAACGTTCGGAAAAATGATTGAAACGGTGAGGTAGATGCTTTGCAAAATGTAGAAAGGGCTTGACAAACAGGTTCGTACGTAGAACAAATAGCGAAAGATTCTCTGCAACGTAATTAACAGACTTGGGACGTTTAAACGTGCAAAAGCGTACAAAACATATTTCGAATATGCTCGTTTCGACTGTAGTTTCATCTCTGACGCCGCCAATTCTAACTTTAGAAAAGCATGAATAGACGTAATACAATCGAATAGTTATTATACTAGATAATAGTCTCCCTCTGAAAACAATTACGCGGACAAGAAGGATTCGAATGGAAAGCAGGGATAGCGTATAGTTGGAACGGAGCGGGTTAGTTGGAAGCGATCGAGGGGATACGTCGTCGAAAGTGAAAAGGCGATTACGAGGAAAGAAGGAGGGAGACGGAGAAAGAGAAAAAGGGAGAGAAAGCGAGGATACGCCACGCGTTTCGCGTGTTGGTGGTGGCGACGGCCGTTACACTTGAAATTGCTCTCTAGCTTCTCCGGCGGCGTGTAGAAAAATCGCATCGCGATCGGTTCTCGGGACGCGATCGGGCGCGGGCAACCCAGGCAAATGTCAGGTCGTGACTTTCATGCGGTCTACCACCTGCCATGGGATCGGTAAGTGCGTCGTTATTAATGGCGTCCCGATCCAATCGCATCCGGAATAGGCGTAGGTCTTCGAAGACGATGTTCTTCGATTTTTCACTTTCTACCGCGGTTTTATCAGCGATATTCATCTCCTACGACGATCGTATATCAAAGATCGAATCTATCTTCTCTATCTATACGTAACTGTTTCTATTTGGATTAGACGCGAGATTAATTTCTGTTCGGTCGAATTACGTCTACGGTCTTGGGAAATAAGATCCTCTTTTTAGTATCATTTTGGAGTAGCAGAGGGTAGGTCGGGCCTTCGATAGGTAACAAAATTGTTACCTGAAAAATCAGTATGTTCTTTATCGATATACGTGCCTTAAAATACCAATTGAGCCAGGTACGTTTTCCGATGGAATCGTTTATTTCGTTCAAATTACAAATTCCAATTACAAATTATATTCCCCGTAAAATAATTTCTACAAATATCTTGGCTTATTTAATAATCTGCTTACCATTTCTTAACCGGAAACCAATCATCGATTCTACGCAATTACACAAAACCTAATTGCAGTCAGCGTCGTTTACAAAATAACTTTTAAAAATTCCTTCGCTGTTTTATTAACCAGAAACGCTGTCGAAAACTGCGTACGATCATACGTATAGCACGTCGTAAAAGCATTATCTCCCAAAGCAGCATTCCTCTCTTTCGAAAGAATCACTCGCCGATACAATACGCGCCACCAAAAAGATACTTTACGGCTTTCCTCCCACGCAGTTGACCTGTCGCGTAACAGCGTTCGCAGCTCTCGTTTCGTCGCGTTCCACGCAGAATCGGAGGGCAATAATAAGGGCCGGGAGATTTTTACGGCCAGTCGACTCGTTGGACGATCCAGCAGCGCCTTGCTTCTTTTCGGCAGATCGACTCTTGGTCCTGTTTGGTTCCCCCTCTTTTCCAGTTGCGTCACTTTTATAACGGGCCAAAAAAGGGCAGTCCGTTTTCTCCTCGAATCGAGAACAACGCGGAATCGTCGGCCGCAGGCGAGATTCGTCGCGGGCTACGAGCGGGCTACGAGCGGGCCTGCGAGCACGCCTCGCATGTGATATATCGATGACACGAGTGTGGGTGTAGCAGAGAACCGACCTCGAGGGAGATTAAAACGGCCTCGGCGAGGGGGCCGCGCAAAAATCCACGGCCTCGCGCTGCCTCGATCTCCGAGCTGTCTCTCGGAACGCTTCGCGAGTGCGCCTCGCTTCCGACACGTGACAGACCCGATCAACTCTCCGAGTAATCTTGCTTTTTGTACCGCGTTGAAGCACGCTGGCGAAGAACCGATGCGATTTACGATTCCCTCGTGTTCGTCTCGCGGAGTGTTCGCGTCCAAGCGCACAGAGCTTTCTACCTGATTTTCTTTCGGGGGATCTCTATCTTGGACGACGAAAACTATCAATCTCGTGCTTTTCGTTAGCTTGAGTTTTTCTAGTCTTGAGAACGTTCCCATCAAATTTTCTGCGAAAATTTTTGCGTTGTGGCTAGATTATAGACGCTTGCGCGGTTATGGAAAATTCGAACGCGAACGAAATATCCAAAGTAAGGTAGCCACTCGTTATAATGTTTCGAGGGTGAAAGAACCGAGTAACTCGCGTAAATCTTGGGAAAATACGCAGTAAGACAATGCTTGCGAAGGAATTTGCTTTTAAAAGAGATCGATTGCGTAGTTCGGCGATTTTAAATCTCGATTAAGAGGCGAAAGAAGAAGAGTTGGTTGTTGTTTTTACTACAAACGTAGGACTCGAGCGTCTTCGATCAAGGAAAGTACTATCGTTTATTACACTGTAGGGCTTTCGAAAGTATACAAGATTATCAGGTATATCCGCGTTCTTTCGAAAAATCGTCGTGCATCCTATTAGCGTTGAAACTACTTTCATCGGAGAGGTCCGACGATGCACCGTCGTGTTAAGCTCGTGATTTATTCGAAGCACCTGTATTCATTTCACAGATCATTGATCGCCAAGTACGGTTTTTAGTCGGCCAACTGGCTACTCATCTTTCTTCGCGATGCCTTTCCCGGATAGAACACTGATAATACCCTGGAACGTTTCCTCCAGTGATTTGATGGTCAACTCAGAAGTTATCCCGAGCGCAAATATCAATATGAATTTATCCAGATCGTTTTACATATCGTATACTGTTTTCTGGTAACTCGTACAGCTAAATTATCGAGCCACGTCTTACCGCACAGATCTGAATTTTCACGGCAATTTATCCAAATCGACGACCATTATCCAATAGAAGTTACCTAATAGAAAAATATTTAACAGCATACATCTAATAGAAAATTCATGCGAATCTAGTTCACTCGATATCCAACTTTACTCGGACTCGCAAACTATTCAAACGAAACATCGAAACGAAATCTTCATTGTTACATCCTATATCTATATCTAGAAACGAATATTTAGTGGAAACACGATAATAATTGGACCGTTTCAGTAGAAACTACACTCGATACCGATATCAGATACTAACTTTGCTCCTTTCTTTAACTGTCGATTTTCAAATTTTTTACTTCTCGAAACTCTGACCAAGTATGAACGTCCGTTTGTGCCGGAAACGTTCCGTCCATTTACGCAAAAAGTACCATCTTTTCTCCAGAAATTTCCCCAATTTGCTCATAAATGCATACGCGTCCACGTCACGTAAGACCAGCAAGAAGAACACATAGAAAATTTCAAACTGGCCCTGCGAATTCCCGGTAAATCGCTTATCTGCGTCAGCGGAGGTCGGTCGTGGTCCCTGGGACACGCGGAAGGAGACGGAAATCGTGCGATCAGCGGAATACGTGCGCGGTACGAGAGAATCTCCTCTTCGCGAGAGCTTCGGGGCTCACTCGGTTGGTTCCTTGTTCTTTTTCAAACAGGCCTGAGCAGTTGCGATTCCGCGATTTACGATTCGTCGGGCCGCCGTCGCGGATTGCCGAGGACAGGCAGCGCGACGCTTTATCGACCGCTCCGCCGTAACCTTTCCATAACTATCGCGTCTGTTGCCGTAGATCAACGGTAACGCCGCGGCGACCAATTTACCGAGCGACCTCTCAGTTCGACCTCTTCCACCAGCCTGTCCTCCTCTCCACGGATAATACACGTACCTTGTACGTACAATACGTGTACAATACGTGCACAGCGCGCACGTGTATATATCGCGGCAACTTACCCTCCTCGAGGAAGAACGCGCACTCGCGTAACTGTGAACCGATTGTCGAACTCCGACTACGTCAGATTTTTTCAAGGTGCGATTTTAGTGGTTCGAGGTATGTCTGTGGTATGACAAGGCGGCATGAATTTCACTTATGCAATATTAAATTGGAAGATCGGGCACTACGACGGTGCAGGAAGAGTAGGATGATTTTCTTCGCGAACAACTTAGTTTAGGTTAGTAGATAGATAGCGTATCGAATTAGTTATTTTATTTATTATTACATTTTATTACGAGAAAGAAGATTAGTTGTTTCGACGAGGTATCCGTTCTTCTGGGAGGAGCGATTAACTTTCAAAGAAAGTAGGTACGCGTTTCTGTGTAATTGTACAATTCGACTTCAATTTTATTTCACCTTTACGACATCGATAATTATTAATCTTCCTGTCGTTACGGCTCGCGGTGTATGATGCAATTCTGATCGGAAATTCTCAAATTTGCTTGGAAATTGTCAGCCGAAACCCTCGAGACGCGCATCCCCGTGCATCGCCTAACGTTCCATACGTACATTGAAGATCGCGAAGCAGCAGCCTGGGTCTTGTATGTTAATTGCTTGAAACCGACGAAACCGCGATCAGCATAATGAAACGGACCATCAGCGAGCCGCGGCCGGGCCTCGGCAGGCCGTCACGATTTCACATTATAATGGCCGGGGTTCGTCGTGCGAGCGGCGCGCACCGGTGGCCCGGCCGCGCGCCCCTCGACGGACGGATAGGCGAGTGCATTAGATCGGGTACACGTCGTCGCGGCATGTCGTGGCGTTTTTTTGTCTTCTGGCCGCACGAGAAAATCTCTGCCGTAGCCGGGGCCCCCGATCGAGACGTATGTACACATCGAGCTTTACGATTGCCCTCATACATTAATGTAAACGCTGGCGGCTACCGACGAGCCTAGAAGCGAGCCTGGACGGGACGAAGTAGTGGAACGACGAGAGGAGAGGGATCTTACGAACGAAGAGAGAAGAGGAAAAAGGGGGACAGACATCGATTCGACTCGCGACCCTTCATGATCCCTCGGACGTCAACAACGAGCAGGACATCGGCTGGAAAAGGGGAAGCAACCGGTAGAAAAAGAGAGAAACGCGTTCCAACCGCAAGAAAGCATCCCGATGCTCGTGGATCGTGCGGTGAAACCGGGTGCGTTTCGTTTGGTAAAATCGATCGGTCGCGTCGCGCCAGACCGATCCGTCGATCGATCGACGAACGAGCACCAAGCAGCGAAAGAGAGAAACACGCGTCGAGTAACCGTTGCGTGTCGGTGAACCGTTCGGCGAACTTCTCTCTCGCTTCTCTCGAAAGCAATCGCGGTAACGACGATATCGCGAACGCGACAACGGAGAGCCGTGCCTTTGAGAGAGTTTCCGAGTGTCGCGTTTTGCCGGAGCTTTCCCCCGCGGATCGAGATAGCTGCACCGGCCGGAAGGAGATCTTGCCTTATGCGAATCGTTCGGACGTGTGCACGCGTACTCGTGCCCCTATGCGCGTATACAGGGTGTCACGAAATAGATGGCGGATATTTATCTATCGGATCGACTCTGACATCGGAACGACGAAATTCCGCTCGAGGATTATTTTTCAAGTTGTAAACAATTTTATTTTATTTTATTTATTTTACGTCAAGAATATACCGATATCGATGAATCGGCTGATAAACTTTTCTCTCTATCTTGCGCTTTGTATTTCCTATTGTAATACGAGCCTCTCGGAAACCAAACCGATCAACTCCATTTCTCGTTAATCTCCGAATTTCGTTTCTGTACCAAATGTCTTGCCATTTCTACGTACGTAGAATACGTATGTAGTTTTCAGCTTCGTTCCAATCTTGACCGATCTGGTCGCGATGGCGGCGTTTCGTCGTAGCGTTGACGAACTTTCAAAACGTTTCGCGTAACGCACATGATATATTCGTAAAAGGTGTGTACGAGTGTTGGAATAGTTTCGCGAGCCTGTGTACGTAGACAGTGCGCCGGTAGAGGGAAAGAAAAAGAAAGGGAGAGCGAGATGGATGTATGTACACACGTATGAGCAGGTACGTGCAAGTACAGAACGCCTGAGTTCGCGAGGAGACGCAGCCCTCGCGACCGGCCCATAAATCAGGCTCCGCTTCTTGCGCGCCGATCGTTTGCCATCGCCGTCGGGTCAGAGGGGACCTTGTCGACGATTCTGCTCAGCCGTAGTCTTTCTGTTCGCGAACCTGAACGGTTTCGAAGCTCCGGGACGCGGAATACTTTTTTTTTTTCTTCGTTCTCTCTCACCGACTCGATACTCTTACCTGCTTGTTCGTTCGTCGGAGAGATCGTTTCTCTTTGTCGGTTGTGCTGCTGCTGCTGCTGCCTCCCATCGTATCGGAGACATCGCGATGAACCGTGCGACTGGAAAGAACACGATTAACGCGGGAGAAACGGCGCATTAATTAGAGGAAGTGGTTCAAGAGAGAAAATGATAGCTCTTGCGGCATCCTAATGCGAACCGGTTGGATCGACCAAATATCCGGACACGGAAACCGGCTGGCTACGTGCGATCCTTCCAGTGATTTATGCATGCGGGCGGTCGCACGATTCGGTTTGGCTGATCGTTTGATGGCCGCACGAGGAAATTATCAAACGAATCTGGCCCTGTTGTTCTCGTCGTGTCTTCTTCTCCTTTGTATCTCTTCGAATATCTTCTTTGTTTTTCGGAGCACTTTACTCGTAACAAGTATGGGGTACACGAGACAAACTTTTGAAAAAGAACACTCGGTCCATTACATAGGCGTATCACGCCGTCTTTGTTCGTCGATAACAGGCTCGTTCGGTAGCAGCGGATACCATCGCCGAACGTTTATATTTTAACGTTTTACTAATATTTTAAGCGATCTACGTTGGTCCAGTTTAAACTCATACGAGAAAAGCGCAAGCTCCTCCGCTGATACGCGTAAAAGTTCTGCCACGGCTGTAGTTATTCAAAAATTAGAGAACACGTACGTACGACGGTCGAAGGAAAAGCACGCGAACTTTGAACCAACGCGAAAGACTCGAAATTTTTCAACGACTCGCAACGCATCGAAAGGGACCGCAGGTTGAGAACCCCGATGTCATCTTCTCGCGGTAGAGCCGCGAAGAGGTCGCTTTCGAGAGTGGGGCTCTATGATCCCGTGCGCATAGCACAACCGGTTGTCTCTTCTTTTTTTCAATCCGCACTCTCACCCCGTATGCGTGCACAGTGCACGTACGTGCGTGTGCACGATAACGGGCGAACACGCGGCACTGCCTCGGCCGATTCACACGCACAATGACTGGGATACTCGTAATTGCCGGTAATATTCATCATTTAATGGTCTCCCCGAGGTCAACGCATCTGGAGACCTTTTAGCTTGGAAGAAGCCTTGCCCGGATTTTCGAGCAACAAGAGCCAACAACCCTGCGGCCGTGGGATTATTTTCGCGGAAAGACTTGGCATTTGCCGGGCTTTCCACTAGAAATCTCAGTATTCGATGATTTTTAACTACGCGAATACCGTTTTACGTCTCTTCGGTATCCTTTAATGCGTTGCATTTGCGAGACGTTTCATCTGATGTTGCCAGCATGCAACAGACGTATCTTAATATTATTTTCGATATTCGTTGCTGGCTTTCCATTGGAAGCTTGATTACCTATGTGAATTTTATGCTAGGTAGGAAAATATCGTATGTTCTCTACCGATAATGGTAATCGAAGGTAGTTGGAACTAACAAGAATATACAGGTTTAAGAAATCGACAATTGTAATGAATTTGGACATAGGGATAAAGAGTTACTTCGATCGCTAATAAATTGGAACAGTCAGTTCTAACAGACTTCAAAGTGTCACACGAAGAGACGCGTATTTATCTTTTCCCCAAAAATAGTCTGCACGATATATCCAATTTATTTTCAAATACCGTCGCCAGAGTATACTTCACTCTTTTCTCCGAATGTAACGTCCGAAGAACATCTAATCTTTCTGTGAAGAAACTACCTTCGAATCATAGCCAACCGTTCTTCCAAAGTAATCTCTAAAACGTAATTGACTTTTCTCTATAACATACCTGACTTTCTTCTAAAACATAAACCAAGAAATTCTTCTTCAATTAAACATAAAACCATCGAAGCAGCGTCGATTCTCTAAAAAAAAAAAAGGCAGCCCTTTCCTAATTAACTTCACTGTAAGCAGAAAATGGCTTGAAATAACCTTTCGATCATCCATCAGCGGAATAAAAAGAAAATCCAGCATCAAAAGTACCTAGCCAAAGCGACCGTAGATCGTCAGATTTAATATCGATGGTGCCGCTACGTTTATAGTCGATTAATTATCTCTATGTTGGTGAAGTTAACGCGACGTCGATCTACCGATCGCCAGTGGTCAAGGACACCTGACGACTCGTCCCTCGATCCTCCTGTTTACCGGTAGTCCCACTGTTGAGAAACTGACCCTCGACCCGGGGCCTGTTTCGTGTAAGTCGAGAACTGGTAAAGCGACGTAGTGGTGGCTCGGTTACGACAGGTCGTAAGACTACAAGCGTGTCTAATAGGTCGCGATAACGCGGCTCGATGATATCCTTCGGACTGTATCGCCTCCGGTGTGGTCCACGTTAGGCGTGCGATTAAATGTCCGCGTTCGAGAGCTCTAGCTCTTGGCTCCGATTATAAGCTGGAGTTCACGGTACGGGTCGTAGTATAGTTGCGTGATTTTCTTTCGGTGAACGCAGATAGCGAAATGATAGTTGTCGAATTCGTTTTTACGACGAAAAAGAACCAATGAGTAATCAACTTTTTGAAGTACGTATACGAGAGCCGAAGTAGAAACGTAGTATTTTGGTGAGAAATAAGTTCGGTGGTTCCAGAGAAGGAGCATTAGATATTTGGATTTGACAGGCGTAAATAAATTTTGCAAGTTGAATTTTTAATTTAACCGATCGTTCCGAGCTTTAAATTCGATAGTGATTTTTACAGCGGATGGAGAATCGAGATGATCGAAGAAAGAACAAAGAATGATCTGAATCCGACGAAGAATTACACGTATACGTAACGAGCATAGTTTCTTGAGTATTCATTAATTCTCGTTTTTGTACGCATAAAGAGGTCTGGAACTTGTCATTATTTCTATACTGGATATACTGGATAGACGAATGAAATTGCGTTAGCATGTTAACGATTGCAAATTGATTCTTATTCAGTTATTGATCCTGGCAATCTATATCGTTCGAGTTTCTTAAATTTATTCAAGAACGCAAGATTAAGAAAGAAATGTACGTACAGATTGTTTATCGATATATGCTCGCATTTATGGTACTCCAACTGGAAGCTAAAGTGAAATCCTTCAATTTCAATCACCAAATGCGTATACTTTGAGGCAAACAAGAGGCCACCAAGGCTGCGAAAAGCAGCACACTGAAAGTACTTAATTACAACAATCCGAGGCCTAATATCGGACAACAAAACTGACTCGCTTAATTTACGAGCACCTTATCGTAATTGCATCGGGGTATTAAGAAGTGAGCCACTTAAAACTCGAAAATTACGCCCGTGTCGAAAATTTACGAGGATGTAAAAACCATCTGACGTATTAATCGATCGCGTTACGCTTACCAAATTAATGTAGGCCACTTGACACACCTTCCTCGAACTTATTTACACCCTTTCTCCAAACAATTTTTATCCACCCCAATCTTAAACAGGTCGTTAATTAAATTTTTTTTTAAATCGGAAAATTCTGTCGTCAGATTTTGCTCCTATAGGTATTTGTACTTGATCCTCGAAGGTTTCTATGAACCAGCTTGCAAGTTGCATCAAATAAAACGTGCTAACTTTCCTTCGTAACGATAGTTCTTTCTTATTTCTCTAAGCTAACTCTCCGAGCCGACTTTCTTAAATCTCCTTTAAACTTCTCGAAGTCCAAGAAACGTGTATCGGTTTTTACCAAATTTTGGTCGTACGATACGCTCTCGAAGTACGCAATTGAATCACCGGATAAGCAGAAGACAGTCATAAGCGACGATAAATATTCCTCTGGAACTTGATAAATAAAATAATAAAATAAAACGATACAGTTGATTTCTTTTCTCTTCAGAAACGAACACGACAGAATCTTCCAGTCGACTCGATAAAAAATTTTCCACCAATTATCCTCGAGAATAATCGTACGTCACGATTACGAGGATTCGAGGGAAAGTGGAAACGCGGTCGATTCGAAAGTTCGCGGCAAAGAAGCGCGATAGTTTACGAGGCGGTCCTTGATAACGCCAACAACATTTTTTCTCGTTGCGACCCCGACAGTAAGTCGAAGTGGACGTCGCGAAGACGTCGTGACGCTCGTGGTCCCCTTTTTAACGACGCAACACGCGCACGGCCCGTTACGGGGCGAACGCTTCTGAAAATTCATTTCTCGCTCGGCGATAATTTACCGGGCGCCATTATCATAAAATGTGGAAGGCCCTCGGGACGCGAGGTTTTAAGTTATGAAAGCGACCGACGCCGGCGGGCAGCATTAAAACGCGCGGTTTAATCGTCCGGCAGCGGCCGATCAATTGCCAAGATTATTTGGAATCGTATCGAGGACGCCGTTGACCCGCGCCAAGATGTTTTTTAACGCGTGGGTCGGTGATCCACGGTGGACTCTTCGATTTCGTTTCGATCGCTAGTTTTCGGACCACTGTGCGTTAATGGCTTCCACTGGTTTATGTAAATTCACATTCCACTCGAATATTTCGCGTTCGTGTAACTTTGTGAATCAGTTTTGTCTCTTAATCGGACATATGGATAATCCGTTTCTTATTAAACATCGGGACGCGTCGAACTGCGTTGAAAAATCGTCGTTTTTACAAGTAGCTTTTACAAATGTCTGCCGTGTCTTCAAGATCATCCAGCTACCTTGGTTGAGACAATTTTGCTATTCCTTCCGTCCTCGCCGTATCATAAGGAGTTAACAGAAGTAAACTGTAATCAGCAACACGGACTCGGTCAATTACACGTTCGTGGATTTTTCATCGTTTATAACAATTCAATAAGCATACAACGCTCAATTCATTCTTGCAACAACTATCAGGTTATTAGCCAACGCAATCTCGAGTCACTCTCGATTCACCCGGTACGCTTTTCCAGGACGACCAGAGCAAAACCCATTCCCCTCGAACCAGTTTTCGCGTATGACGTACGTACCTTGACACGAGGCGAGCCGCGCAGGAATTCCACGCTGAGTGAAAAAGATAAAAAAGAAGTCGCTTTTCCTATAATTGGCACGCGTGCACGTCGGGTCGAGCGCGCGCCGAAGGCGTGGCGTGCGAAAGTGCCACGTGGCGTAACACCGGCACAATGATAATTGCGGCCGCGTGGAAATGAAACCTCGCGTGACACTCTCGATCTTCCTTCCGAGGGACGGTCGCTCGCCCAGGTGCACACGCGCCGTGGTTACTCGTTTTTCGACCTCTGCCCGCTAGTGAAAGCGTTACCGCCAACCATCGTTGCACGATTCCATCCGAAAGCCAACCGGTACCCACGAGATAATTCACGGATCAAACGAAATTCTTAAACCTCTTCCACTATACTTCCAGTGTATGGGTATGCAACTTTTTCCGCGGGTATTGAGCAAATTGAAGCATCGGTGACAATCAAACCGCGGATCTTTTTGTATCGATTTGAGAGACTCGAAGGTGCAAAGATGCAGAGAATGCGCGCGATATGCAAAAATATATAAAATCCTCAAAGTACCTTCTGTAGTATCGTAAAGTAGATGAAACCTACTAATCGTAACCTTTCTAATTATATTTACAAAGATACGAACCTGCACAAATCGCAGTCTAGCGATAATTGTAAAAATGACGTTCTCTGCAAAGTTTCAGAAAATTATCACCAAGTAATCGTCAACGTAAATTATACGTACGTCACAATCGATCATTTCCTACGCTCGACGTGTCGCAAACTCGAGTAACGAAGAGAGATGAATCTCACACGCTAATCCTCGAATACTAAAATACAATCCGAATATGATTAATCTCGGTACAATGAACATTAACATCCTCCTAGCGTCTGTTCTTCAACGAAAGTACGATTTAAACATACTCCGCGACAGAACCACAAATCTCTGCAGAGTAAATGTATTAACCCTGCATCCCAAAAAGCATGCTCGCAGTTCACCTTGTAAAACCGTATTCTTATTGTCACGGTGGCGAAATAAATCGGCCAAGGAGTCTGGGACAGCGACGTGGTGGCAGCGTGTAACAGCGTCAAAGGGATCGCGGTCGCAGGGTGAACGAGAACGCGAGAATCTTCGTCGGGGTTGTGATGGTCGATGCGACGCGACACGGTCCGCGCTCCTCCACGGCCCTCGTACAATCGTGAATCCAAACGAACGGCTTTTGAAATCGGATCCGCCAGATATTTCTCGACCCAGGGCCCGGGCTATGGCCCGTGCAAGGGGGAAAAGGGCAGAAAGCCCCATCGTCTCAGTTACAATTTGTGTTCGCACTTAAAAGAAACATTACCTAGTGGGACCGGGTCGAGGATAGCGCGGACGCCTCGTGTGTGGTCCTGCATAACGCCCTCGACCGTATCTCGAATCGTTCGTTACCGATTCGATTGGAGCCGTTCCAAGCACCAAAGGGACCAAGTGCCACTTAAAAGTAGACTTCCTCCTTAATTTTCGCCGGTTGGTAGTTCCAGAGCAGCACGACGTCTCGCGCGCGATGTCTGCTGAGAATCGTGAAGCTTTATCGCGATTTCTGCATGCTTTGTGTCTTTTTAACGACTCGTTCTTGCGACGAAGCAGATGCGTGATTTGTTCGGTCAACTTTCGGTGGTCGAGTTTAAGCTGTTCCTAATTGTGGTTTAAATATAGGTATATCGAGACACTGTCGTGTTCTTTCTCTTTATTTTCGGATATTAAGAGCTTTCTCGTTTGGTAAAGTAACTACAAGATTGAAATATAAAGATTTATTTAGTAGAAATAACAATTCTGTTTCGAAGCTGGATAATTTTTCAAAAATGGGCCTATCGATATAGGATTGAACAAAGTTGAGAGAAACGACAAATTGTTCCGAAGATCTCAGAGCTTTCTCGTAAAAAACACTCGATCGCGTATTTAAATAATTCCATGTAAGTGGCACTTGGAGCAAGCGAAATTCGATGGATCTCCAAATGGAAAAAGAAATTCATAGCCACAGTGTCGCAAATATAAAATGCGTAATGAGCGAACTGCCATCAGCTTCGCGTTTCCACAAGCGTCAAAGCGCCACAGATCGATGCACCGGTTGCATTAATAATTCGCGCAACTTGCGTATGCGCGGCAGCATGCGACTTACGTGATATTTCAACCCACTCGTGCCCCGTAAGTCTCGTTTAAATCAAACGAACTCGGTCACCACCATGACGTCATCCTGCAGATTCATTTCAATTGCCGCTAACGTTTCAATTCCACTTCTTCGCTCATTTCCATCCTCGCCGCTCGAGATCCGATCGTCTTCGACTTACGTAACTCGATTATCTCCCTCCCTCTCTCTCTCTCTCTCTCTCTCTCTCAAGACGATACGGTCCGTACGAAATTAACAAAGTTATAAATCCTCGACTCTTGGTCAGTGTCCAAGATAACTAATGACACCTTCCAAATCCACCTCTCTCTATTTGAATAATTTTGCAAGCGATCTGGTCGATACGACCAGTTCGCCATTGCTTCCAGGAAATCGAGAACGAATAATCTTCCATCTAGAAAGAGAATTCCGACGCTCTGATTCGAAGTTTCGCGCGACTCCGAAAATTCTTCAGCTTCCGATCGAGCATTCCCCGATTGCCAGCGGAGTTCGATGCGTCATTGCCGATCTGGAGATTCCTGCGTGGCCCGAAAATGCGATTGGAAGCCTCTTTACGCGGCCATTTACGCCCTCTTCGGGATTATTTACAGTCGCGTGATACCGATCGAGATATAAAAAAGAAGGGTTGGCGATGTGCTCGGGGAATTTTGCAGTTCGAACGCTGTCTGCTGGCGGGTGTACGCTCGGATCGCGATTTTATTCGAATGGTTGTCGTGCTCGCGAGCCGAAGCATCGTAAAACTCGCGCGATCCGCGCGCGACAGGACCTTAAAGTTTCGTGTCGCTCGTTATGCGATCGAGCGGACGGGCTTTCCGGGGATAAGGGGCCGAATTGATGGCGAAATAACGGCGCGAAATCGCGAGCGAATTCTCACGGACCTGATTACGGTAAACGGTAATGGCCGACATCGTATCGGTAACTGCAGGCAATTTCGGCAACGGTTTTGTATAGTCTTCCGTCCACTTCGCGGAGGTCCTGCTTTACTGAGAAATATTATCACGATGACGGCAGATTATCTGCAAAAGTTGTTCGAAGCAACGAGAAATATTTGCGCAACGATAAAATCTCTAATTTGAGAAGATTGCCGGCAAAGTTAGAAACTCGTTAAAAAGTCTTTTAGATAAATACCACTCTTATGTATATTTTTCTACGTAAAAGATATTCAAAGTGGAGTAACGATTATGATGTTTGAAGCGCAAAACAAATCTGTATCTAGGTTCCGTTTCTCCTACGTACATTATACGGGTACATCCGCAAACACTAAGAAAGTAGAAAGAGCGTAAATGATTGCGTAAACAAAAATAAGCGAGACTGTCGTTTGCAATTAAAACGTTATGAGTAACAATGCCGATAACGTGTATCGTCGCATTAAGTTTCTTGACGGAACACGCAGCCCATCGTGCTATTCTCTTTCTTCGAGAGAAACAAACCGATGTTCTTTCCTTCGTGCCGTATTCACCTCGTTGCTACGAACGAGACGAGAAAACCGAGGAAAGAATGAGGCGAAAAACGAGAAGAGAGGAAACAGTGGCCGGCATGTTGAAAGACGTCCATTGGACGTACGAGAGGCGAAAGAGGGACGATGCGCGTTGCTTTCGAAATCAAATTATTTATTCCCGACACGGTGCGATATTGGGACGGTCGATCGTAAAACTCGAGGCTCGCCTGATGGATCCCAGTGTCCTCGGGCTGGTGGAGGCCATGGACTGCTTCGGATAAGGCCGAAATTGATGGCGGAATAACGGCGCTAAATCGCGACCGAATCGCGTATAATTAGGCTGCGTTACGTCGTACGAGCCACACACGAGAAGAAAGTTTTACACAGAAACAGAAGTTTACACGCAGAATCGAGTATACGGAGAGGCGAATTTGGCAGATCGGTGAAACTGTCCTCGCCCGGGTCGAAGCAAACCCGGAGATTAATAGCGAAATTATACCATTAAGTAGATTTTACACGTATCCCGGCTGAATGAAAAAGGTCCAGCTCGGTTCATTTGCATGCCACGTGGGAATTCGTCCGTTGGATTATCGGCCGATTTATATGCCGCCATTAAAAAAATCTCGATCCGCCGGCTCGCCTGGTCCCTGTTTCTACACGATCAGGAACCACCAAAAATGACGGTCTGCCCGATTTACGAAACATTCGCCAACTGTGTAAAAATAAAATCAGACAAACTCGTTCGCTCCTTAACCACGACGATTATTTGTACGCGCGAATCATCGACGCACTCGGGTTGTAATGCTGTTGATAGATCAGAGCGTTTCGGTTTCTTAAGAACGAGTTCAGGAATTCTTTCTTAATGGCGTTTACTTTAAGTCGTATTTTGACGTCGATCGAGTTCAGTGATATAGACGGTTTATACCGATTACACGTCTTTATAAATAGAAAGATATTTGGTATCTTTCTGTTGCGTCACGTTAATGGAATCGTTTCCATGTACGACTTAAGTACAAAGCCTAATTGTGTATTCTGGCAAGTAGAAACGAACGGTTTGACTTTTGAATGGCTCGTCCGAGATGTCCTATGTTGTATGTAAAAAACTGTATATAAGAATTTCAACCATCTTCGGCAAATATTTGGGACGATTCTATATAAAAAAAAATTGCTTTCCATTTTTCGATGATTCGACCACCTCTACGGAAAGAATTAGGCCATAAGCAACATCCAAAATCTTCGGGAACGAAAAGAACCAGGAATTAATGGTCCATCTTTTCCATACAAGCACGAGCTCGTACCTTAAAATCGTTATCTAGTACACATTCCTGCGAATCTTCATCGTCCATCTATATTCGCTATTTATATTTACTTACATTCGCTAATACATATTCGCTGTAACGATCTAGGATATGCTCGTTTAATAGTACTTACACGACAAACCAAACTACCCGAAATAAAAGATCGGAGCTGCCTTTACAGCCCTTTGCAGCCATGCAAGAACGCGATCATCCTTAAACTTCTCATCGTGCGCATCAGCTTGAGCGTATCCTTCCTGTGTCCTTTCATTAAGAAGGCATCGAGCGACGCGGCGTACTCGGAACAGGCGGTAGATCGAGCGGCGCGGCGTATTTGCGCCAGGCTGGCTCGAATACGCGTCCAATTACCGACGGGACCGGCGTGTAATACGAGCTTTAATGTCGCGAGGTAGCGGCTTATTAGCTGACCAAGGGTAGAAGAGGCTCGACGAAGAGGAAAAGAGAGACCAAGCTGTTTCGTCGCGAGTCCGCGCGACAGGAAAGAACCGCGGTTCTGCCGCGACAAACGGCCACGCGGGATCAAGCGGTGGCGAGAGCAGAGGCTTTGGGGAAAAAAGGGAAGACGGTACGTAGTGAACGCAAGCCGGTCGAGGATCGACAGATCTATGGGACCGCTACTAGTTTTTCTCGGCGGCGGTCTCGATCTGACGCGATCTTGCACCGACATTGGCTTCGCCGGCCGATCTCGCGCCAAACGCGACTGCCGCGGCCGCCAACCATGCTAAGCCTCGTACATACCTATACAACCTGACCACGGGTTTGTTTATCGCGTAATAAATTGCGCGAGCGCACGTGCGCGCCATCCTTCTGCCGCGCCGTGGCAACGTGTCGCCCGCCGAGTGATCAATCGCTGAGAGAACATCGTTGGCAGAGGTTTTATTGGGTGTGGGGCAGCGAGGCAATTTTTCGGCCATGAGATTTGCTAAGACGGAGATCAGGCAGAATTGCAAGCTTCCATAAGATTCGATGCTTATTTATGGTTGTTGGCGCATGTGTCAGACGTGGATCGGTGAGGTTTGACGAGATTGAATTTCGTTTGACTCCGTTGTTTCGGCCGAAACGAGAGGAAAAAATTCCACGTTTGAACATAGAAGTCGTGCGATTCTTTTCGCAGCAGGATTAAATGCGACCTATCCGATTCACAGACGTTTCAACTACCAGGCGACTATCTGTAATTTAACCTGTACCTACTCTTTGTCTTACGATTTGATATCGCAGGATAAGAGCTTAATATTCAAGTATCTTTACGCTGTCATCAAGATTTTGTAAGGAACTAATTCGCTTAAATTGCTGAGCGATTATTAAAACGAAAGTCAAAACACGAGAGGCGTAAATTTTCCAAAAGCGTAAGAGATAATTTAATTATCAAACGTAGGAGTGGAAGGTTCGCTAATCGAATTCCCAGCCATAAATAACAATTCGCCGAAGTCTACCGCATAAAGATATTTCAACGATCGTCTGACGTTTTTCTCTCTCCCTCTTTCTCTCTCAATTCGCGCACTATCAATCTTCCGCGTCCCTTTTGAAGCGTGGCGTCGGTGCTAAATTTACGATTAGCCGAATAGCTGATTTCCTGGCCATTATTCCGTGATACATTTCACCGGCTCCGTCCCAGCGGCATATGGGGAGCGGCGATCGGCTAAATATTACATCGAGCCAGATTCGTATCGTTTGGCCGTGAGCCACGACTTACGAGTTCTTCTTTCGGCCGACGATCCGAATCGATTCATATAAAGCAGCCCGTAAGCCGTACGTGTATGCAAGTGTGAGTACGTACGCCCTCACCGACGCGAGCATTTGCCAGCACTCTCGTTGATTTATCGATCTCGCTGCTTGCCTCCCTCCTTTCGACGGGCTGAGATGTGGACGATCGATACGCGTTTCGCGAGCTCGTATCGATTTTTCGAAACGCGATACAGCTACGATTTAACGTACGCCGGCTCACGAAAGTATTTCACTGTTGCCGATTTCTGTACTATAATTCTTCCACGTTAGCTCTTTGCTAGTTATTATGTCGCTATTTGGCGTTTTACGTTATTCTACGTTATTGTAATCAAGATCGTTGTCTTTGCGTGGCCATAAACGCATTAAGAACTTTGTGAAGAACTTTGCGTCCATATGTCAGCGTTGTATCAGACACTTGGAGGTTTCGTTAACACCGTAAGGGGATACGATTGTCGCGATTATATCGATCAAAGAACAATCCGTATTGAGAGATTGCGAGATATTTATCGTAAACCAGAAGATTAGGAAACAATCTTTCGTATTTTAGCGGAAATAAATGCACGTGAAAAAATTACACAGTTCGTATAATAAAGCGCGAATGTTTTAGTGTTAAACGCGGTATGTATTATTTTGGGCAATTAATTAAACCTTGCAGAAGATCGCTGAAATGTAAGAGCGTCGTACGCATTTGGGTTACAGTTATGGTTAACTCGAATAAGACAGGAGATTTCACGAAACAATGATAGCTGCGGCCACGGATGAAATTAGAGAACGGATTAAGTGAACAGCATGACGAATCTCATTCAAGAGGGTAAATTACAGTGATCATGCGAGCAAGAGTGATATGTTTCGAGAAACAACGTTCTCAGCCTGCTGATTTATACGTAGATTAAGAGAGCTCTTATTTAGAAGATCAAAGTAAGGGAAAGGAACATAATTTACTACCCCATAAATAAACTACCTCTCCAAAACTATTACATACGTGTACCTCGTCGAGCTATCTTCATACTCGCGATGGAAGTTGCCATTAGAAACGATCTAACAGAAACATCGTCTATTTGAAGAAACTCCATTTCGCTTAGCACGCTCCAATTTATCCAATCTTCTGCAACGTTTCCACATCTCTGATCCAACCCTTCCTAACCACCAAACAGAAATTGTGGTGAAACGTCTTGAAACGGTAGCTATGTACTCGTAGTTTCATAAATCGCAACTACTTTCTACTATCTAGCAGAATTACACGCTTAACAATTAAACTCGAACCACCGTTTAATTTGCCTCGCTTTCCCCTAACAGTTTCACGAAATTTTCTTTTCCTTCGACTACGGTCTTACATTTAAATGCACACAGTGTCACATAGTGTATGAAATCTGTCACTATACGTGTTCGCATTGTTTTTCCCGGTAAAAAGATAGAAAATAACTATCTTTCCCCGAGGAACTTAATATACTTGTACGAACGGAGAGCAAAAGCGTATTTATGTCGATCAATAATGTTAATTTTCCACTTTATATACATTTGACGACGACGAACGGAAACATCGGCCGATCGAAGCAAGCCGTCTTCGTTTATCGAACCTCCAGCAGAATATCCTCGTTCCCAAAACTCGTTCTACCTCACGTGCAGAAATCGCGGCCAAACGACTGGAAACGGTAGCCAGTTTCATAAATCGGCCCACATCCGGCATCTCGCGTGCACCTCGCCGCGATCAGCCGGGTGAAATATTAGTCGCGCGACCGGCTCGTTGTCCGAGTTCGCCTCCGAAGCGCACTCGTAAATTTCCCATAATTAATTGCGCGAACGTATTAGCGTGGCCGACACGGCGTTCCGCGTTCTGGCAGAGTCGGTGATTAAGCTCGAAGAGACACCGGATCTAGTTGAGGATGATTCTCCTCTTTCGTAGGCGCAGCCATCGCCGGTTTTCATCCACGGTGCACGCTGTGGATAGAGCGTGTGTTGCGCGAGTCGCGCAGCGTTATCTACGCGCGTTCAGATTTGCATCTGCCGCTTGTTAGTGGAGCTCCGTCGAGCGATTTTCTCGGTGAACCGTGAAAAATCGATCTAATCTCCGTTGGGTGCCTTCCTCGCGAGGATCGCCATCTGCCACGTAAGTTACGACACGTTGCTCGCCCGGGACGCGGTGCATGCATGAGGGACGTAGAAAGGACGACCACCGCTCTTGCCACTCGTGTGTTCCTTGCCATGAGCCAGACCACGGTGCTACGGTGCATCGTAATGCATTGTGTTTACCCGACTCTCGTGCACAACCGACTACGTTCCATCTTTTTCTTTTGTTCGGACGATGGCGAGCTGGTCGGATCGCCGACTGCGCAATTACGTTTGCGGGAATCTACGATACTGTTAGAGGGGTTCCTTTTCGTACGATGGCCTGCCTTTTGACGACGTTTCTTGGCGACAGCGTGGCTGGTTAGGACTCGCGAATATATCGCGATACTTTTACCATAGAAAACTTCTGTGTGTGTATATGTGGTTGTTACGTAATACGTTTGAAATTTCATTGACACCGCGACGAGACACGACTATCGTGATTACATGGTTATTTGAAATGAATTTGAAAATGCATGCAGAAGTTAGAAAACGCTCGTGTCAAGTATATTCGCGGTTCATAGAGATCGCTGACTATACTGGTAAGTTTAAGGCTACCGAACGTTTACCACGTTCTTATGAATATATTACGTGTATTACACGAAACACTTTGAAATTTCATTACTACGATCTACGTCTATAAATTCGAAGAATCGTTCTTCATTCGCTACGCGATTTCTCTAGAAATTTCCCTATCGTTAAACCGATAGAAGTACGGTAGGATCTCAGGTTTATCGTTCCGATGTCATTGGGAACGTGACGGGAGGAGGCGGTGATCTCGGCCAATAGCGAAGCCAGCCGCAATTAATTTGAGGCAATTTTATGCCATAGGATAGGCGTGCAGTTTATTATGAATTTTAAGCAGAAGCACCGGTCGGTCGCTCGCGCGCCGCGCCAGCCAGCATTACGATTGCAGCCGCGGAGATGAATCGTGTTCCCACAAGACACGTAGAGGGATTATATAACCTTTGATCTTCCTTACAACGGTTCATCCATTGTACAGGTTCTTTCTTCGAACCAGCGTCGCGGATCTAAATTATTGCCTAGAACTTACTTAAAGAGCGTAGATTATTATTTATCATCGTGATTTACGCAAATGACCGAACATTTCGAGCCACCAGATGTTTACGTTTAATAGTCGTCCTGTCGTGGTACGCGATCGCGTCGCTTGTCCACGCTCGTTGTTCGCGACGACGCGACGAGAGCGTTACGAACGACTCGTTATACGCGCGAGAGATCGATATCGGATTGCACGCCTACACCGTCCGATCGGCAACTTGTATTTTAATTCACTCGTCGCCAGTGTAAATCAGGCATTTTTCGAAATCCTGCCTCGTAAAGCATACGCCAAGAAAACGGGTATACGCTTTGGCGTTAAGACGAGCTCGAGCGATGCATCATCCAGCTCGATAGGCTATCTCGAGAGAGGGCCTCTTCGTACCGTAATTTCCACCTGCGATATCTCCTTGATACCGTATCAGAACGTCTTGTTACCGGTCGCGAAATATTATGGTATCGAACGGACGAGGCACGAAATTATATCTGTTCACGCTGCCTGTTAACATGTCGATGATCGTTAGCCGGGAGCAACGAGAACTGTTACTACTGGAAACCGAGAAAACAGGTTCGATTAAAATCGCAGAAACATTGTCAACGACGGATGAACCGAAGTCTAGTTTAGAAGCGAGGTAGTAGCAGTTTATGGTTCTTTTCAATCGTTGCATGGTTATTATTGGACGAGGTTTGACGAGTCTGGAATGCGTTTGAAGTCTCTGAAGACGTCACCGAGATGCATCGTGACCTTCTTCCTATGATTCACTCTGCAGGTACAAACGTAAAGTGCGCGATGATTTATTTGCATGCTTTTTATACATTTGCGTCGCCGTTTCTTGCGATCTGCTTGAAACACCAAGGCTTTGCAACTCGCGCATTCTTGTCTCGATCACGTTGTCTACGTTCCCTCTGGTGTCTCGTAACGTTAGAAAACGTTAATCCTCGTTGCAAACTTCCATGTCGTACTATATCTTTTAAAAGTTCCAAAATTCGGTATTTCAAGCGTTTTAACGTATTCTCGATATTTTCTCTTTCTTTTTTCTTCACAAAGAATTTATACCTACAACCTTTTTTTCCCAACATTCTGTACGTATCAGGAAAAATCAGGATTAGCCGTATTACGAGTACAATTTCGATCCGATAAATGCAGCGGGTTGTACCGCGTCGCAGAAAATCGAGATAAACGCGCCGAAAAAGAGAAAGCAAGAGTTTCGTATCTCCGACGAACGACCGCCTAAACCTAAGCTCTTGAAGACGTTGGGAGAACACGATCGTCTCATGATCGGTGACGCCGTTGTCGTCTACCTGCCGCGGCGAGCAACGAGAGAACAACGTGCGAACAGGTCGCGCCGGCGTCTCGAAGATTACAAATGTGGCGTTGACCCTGGTCGTTTCAGGGTCACGTGAGCGCTCCAAATTATATGGAGCGAGTCGACGGATGGCCAGAGCACGCCGTGGACGTGATGGCCCGATCGTGGCTAGGTCATCAGCCGCTTACCGATATCGGTGTGCGCACACGAGCGGATCGAGCGTCGTCGCCTCGACTTTAAACCGCAATCTACACCAACACACAGCGGATATCGATGGTTGGTCGACGATAACCGCGCAAGATACGTTCGCCGATGATGACGATGATGAAAGGTGTCCACGACGCGTGCTTTCCACATCTAGATCACGGCACCTTTGCCCTCGATTAACCCGCACGTGGTCTTTCCAACACTCGCGAACGTTCCTCTGATTTATTCGAACTGCTGTCTTCCTGACATTTTCGTGCTCCGCACTGGTGATTCATCGCGCAATTTTATTGGACGATCCAAGCCGAACCGATCAACACCGCTTTTCCTAAGCGAGAATTTCGTTTATAAAGATATACGGCAATCGTCTCTGTGTCCTCCTAACGAATATATACAGTCTGAATACACCTACGCATCTGCAACATCTCGAGAAGAAGATTTAAGAATTTACAAGCGCATCTTCCACTCCTCCTCGGCTTAATTATTAATTTTCTAAGTTCATCGTGTTCCGCGCGATGTCCACGCTTTCTCACACGATATTCGCACACTGTCCCACTGTAATTCCACGTTCGCATCTACCAAGAATTCTTTCACCTTACAGAACCATACGTACACTCGGTTACTCCTTGGACGGCTCGTAGCCGTGAAGTATCTCGCTAGCGAGGAATTCTCGATCTCCCGAAGAAATACATACGCTGCACTCTGGAGGAAAGAGAGAGACTTGTTGCTGAGTAACAAAAGCGCGGCCCGGGAATTCCAAGCTGGATGGTAGTCCGCTCTATATATATATCAGCCGGACGGGGGACATATTTCGAACGGCGTCCTATTTATTTATTTTATTCGGGGGCGAAAGGGGGTTGGAGGTCGCGCGGGCCACGACACGACGCTTTCAGAGATTAAATTCTCGCTACGCGGCGCGAGCTCGGGGTTAAGTTATGCATTTCGCTCGGCTCTCTCCTCTCTCTTCTCTCTTCTTCTTCTCTTCTCGGTCGCCGCGCGCCTTATCTGCGGGGCATCTTCCCTTTTATGCGCTTAGATGGCCGACACGGGATGCCATGCCGAGGAGGCCGCCTCGTTCGCATCCGTAAATCACGGATTAAATAAAATAGCCTGCTCGCCGGAGTCAAATGAGATGTCAGCGCCGGGCCCACCGCCCTCGCCGGCTTCTCCACCAAATTGCTCTCGCTTTCAGCCCCTTCCACGGGCCTTGGTCAGTCGTGTATCTTCCCTCGTTTCGTTTCGTGGCTGCCTTAACCAAGCCGCGCGACGACAGATGCGGCCGCAGACAACCTTTACCGAGAAACCGGCGAGCTGACTTAACGAGACGAGCTAACGTATGACGGGCGTGTGCATATTGGATGCTCGACTTGTTGATCGGAGAGAGATATTGATTATAAATGGGAGGTTTCGGTGAGCAACGAGGCTGCAGGTTCAGTTTGCTTTGCTTTCTGGAATCTCGACGTTTGGAATTTGTATTGCTCGTGCGACGCTTCCAAATTATCTTGCATTTGATATCAAGCATCCATGTGGTCGATTAAAGGAAGGAAGCCAATCCTAGACAGTTGTAGTCGTTTATAGTAAGAAAATAAGTTTGAAAGTTAGCTGCAAGCTACGCAGCCTTGCAAAAAAATTCTTCTTGCCTAGTCCCTTCCAAGGGAAATTCATCGGAGCTAAAAAACGATAACGTATTTTTGTGAAAAGTTTCTTCGGAACTTCGTGATCTTTAATTTTCCCGTATCAGAATCGATATCACGCGCATCTGAAAAACGTACAGTGCCGCTCATAATTATTCAGACGATAGACCTACCTAACACCACCCAAACACCACGTAAATAAGACAAAAAGAGTTAAGAGAGCGATGTTTGCCGAATTTAGACAATTTAGACGACAGAGACGAGAACACAAAATACGATGAATCACCGAGAGAAGTTTCCTCGAGTCACAAATCAGCGAACAGATAAAAGGCGGCCTAGGTTGAAGCACAAAGTACGCCGATCGTGGCCGAAGGTGCAGGCTCGGTGTATTGAATATCGAGTCAGGCAAGCGTAACGGGGATACACAGCGTGCAAGGCAGCGTCGAAGCCGCGTAATGAGTACCGGTACTTGCGAGAGGTCGAGGCGGCCGCTCGTGATCGCGCCGTGCGAAAACAAGTGCCGATCGCTCCAATTACACCGGGTACCGATACCAAGCGAGTGGAAGGGTGCTCGCGGGTATCCGGAGGCGTCCGCGCAACACGCGGCCCCTCGACTGCCAACAAGAGCTACGCGAGCCATTGCTACACGCTATTCGTGAGCGTTGCGTCGATCGACTCGTCGAACCCTCAGCAACGCTCTTCGGATTGGAACATGGAAAACGCGCAATTGCGTTTCACGCGTGTTTCGTAACTTTTCATTCGGTACGCGCGAAACTACGTAGCTTTTCTTCAGTTTTCTCTTCGTTATCACGCGAAGGAAGAATATAAAAAAGGGAATTGCGTTTACAAGCTAAAAGTAACGCGACAACGACAAAGAAAATCGGTTGAAATTAATACTTTATGGGTATATCTCGTACAAAAGGATTCTGAGAAGAAACAGTCGTCGCTTATTTTTTGAAGATGTGAACATCGATGTATCTGGGTAACGAAATCGGGAAATTTACTTGTAGGAGACTCGTACAACGAAGATTCCGTAAGTAGTTTTGGTATTACATAGTCAGACATCGTTAGAACTTTCGTGAAGCCTCGACGCTCGACCAACGATTAATTCTTCCCAATAAGCAAAGGCAAAACGTTCATGACTGGATGACTGGTCGATGGACGACTCAGATATTCCACGTCCGCTTAATCGGAAAGTGACGTTAAAATTGAACAATCGATGAAAATCTACTCATCATATTTTTCTCCCACGATCTCCGTATCTCTTAATTCTCTCGCAAACAGCAGTCAATTTTAGTATCTAATCTGAACTTAAACGAATCAACTCATCCTCAAATCGACGATACAGTCGCACAGAGAGCGGATCATCTTGCCGATGCTCTTCTCGAAGCCTTCTACGAGCGAATCTCTCGATGGATTCGTTGAGCGTGCATGGTCAGCTTCTCTCGCGAATAGAGAGATCTAACGTTGATACCGGTGCATTCGGTATGCGACACGACCAAGGGGGGAAACGGTCGGGGAGGGAAAGCAGCGGATCCTCGCGGTACCGAAAGCCAAGGGAAAGAAGGAGCAGGACAAGGAGGAGAACGCCAGGAGTTACGAGGACGCGTTGTCGTAAAGATGAAGGCGCCTCCGCTCGTGGCTGCTCCCTTGGTCCGTGGACGGCGTAACCGTCCAATTGACTCCCGTATATACCTCGAAGGAGGCATGATTCAGCCTGGCCGACTACCACGTTTGCTACTGCCGGCGACTCGTGATGCTCGTGACCCGAGAGAACCTCCACGAGGATCCCCCTTTCGCGATCGACCGCCTCGCTGCCCTCGTATCTCGAGCACTAGGAGATCAGTCTATCTAGGATGTTGGTCCCCTGCTTCTTGTTCTCTTGGCTGCGAAGTCTGACGATGCCTGACAGTCGAATTGGCGAGTGAAAAACTTTTGCAGATTTGTTGGATAAAAAGTCTGAGTCTCTAACATCTTATTTCATTAAACGATCTCTGTTTGTATTTTTCATGCAAGTAAATCATTTATTTGGCTGTATGCAATTTGAGGAAAGAATCGCTCTCGTAATCCAGAGAGTATCGTTCTAATCCTTGATTTTGAAGTCTATTTTCGTCCCTTCGACGGTCGAGCGACTGCCGAATATACCTCAAAGCGGCCCCTTACAAAATAAATTTCGGTACCGAGGAAACTAGTCATAATATCGATCTGTCTGAAGAATTCATGGAAAGTGTATTAATTTTCGTACATCGGTATTGGATCTTGAGATAAATGGGAATAAATTGATACAAATATCGTCTTTGATATTATATTAAACGTATATATTGAGAATTTTGATAATTCAGTGATAATTACGATTTCCAACTTTGATCTGGAGTACTAAAAGGTATTAATCGACATACATGAAATATTTACTATCGGTACAATAGTATACTAGTGAGATAATAGTAGAAATATTTACCAAATTTCTAATCCAAACATTCTGAAAGATACCGCAAGCTTACGCCGCAATTCCAACTATATCTACTTACTCTGTCGCGATCGTCGAACCTCGAAGACACGATGTCTGCCTTTAAGCAATAATCGTGAATTAAAAAGTGATATTCGTAATCGATTCGCGTTTACGATCAGCTTTAGTGGCAGCGGTAACGATGTATTACGGCGAAGTCAAGTGAATCGGTCGTTTCCTGTTCATCCGATACGAAAGAGCGCCAGTAATGACACGAAAAGTGGTCGTAGCTCGTTGATACCGAGAGCAGATCGGCCTTTATTGCCGCGTATCTTTTTATTGCCGAACCTTGAGGAAGAAGAAGAAGATCTACACACGCTCGTGACGTTGCTCGTGAAGATTGCCCCGGGCCCAAACAGAATTCACCTCGGTCGCGATCGCGTTTAATGGCCTAGGTCCTAATGGGCCCTCGAGTGCCTCTGAGAACTCCTGTTTTCGATGCTCGTAGTGTAGCGATTCAGCAGAGAAAGCGTAGAATTTAACCGTATCTAATCGTACCAAACGAATTAGCTTCAACTACTGTGGACATTTTCGATTATTAAGATTCGTATTCGAAGAGACCTAATGCCTGTACCGGCAGAACCAATTCAAATTAAGTAGCACGATGTTATTTTCCTTGCCGTGAGTGACGTCAATGTTTCTTATTTCGACGAAGAGGCAAAAGGCGGGATTACCGAGGATTTCACCTTCTAGATTCCAGATCATGGATGGCTCCTTCTGAGCGTCGATAAAATTTTGCTCTATTGATGTTACTTTATGAATATTACTGCTAAAGATAAAAATATACACAGTCCGATTATCGGTAATTGTAAAAGTTACATCGGAACAGTCAAGAACGTAGAAAATATTAACTCGTTAAATTTTGTAGCTGGAACAAATACATAGAATGGTAGAGTTGCAGCGATCGATACAAGATTCGAACCGTTTTAAAGATAATAGTAGAGCCCGATCTCGTCCAAATACTCGATTCTAGCTAAAGGTTTTCTAATTGCGATCAAAGTTATTCAGCGATCGTCAATTTACGATACGACCACAGGCGAGAAGCGCTCGAGTCGAGAAAAGACGCGCCGCGTCATGATCGAAACGAAAGCCAGAGAAAAGCGAGTGTCGCAATTTCGATTTCACTATCGAAAAAATTGTCATCGTTAAGAGGAGTTCGGCCATTAATTAAGGAAACGGGAGCCAGGCTAATTGTGGCTGTCCAAGAACGGGGGCGCTCACGCAGATGTGTGCGGCAAAAGATACGCGGTTCTGTCGCGTGAAAACAAGCAGTTCACCTCGTCCAGAACGCTGTGTGCTCCTGTTTCCAGGTCATCCACGCGATTACACAACGTAGATCCGAAGGTACGTACGAATGCCTTCATACATACACAATGTACAGTGGTTCACGAAGGTATTCGAACGTTTACCATAGAAAACTCTTACGTCCATATCGTACGCGTTATACGAAGCATTTTGAAATTTCATTAGAGCAACGAAGCACGGCTGTCATGATCGTATTGATCAAACACGAAACCGTAGTACATTTCGTACGATGTTTCTGCAAGCGTTTCTACAATGGGTACTCTCACGAGCTACTATACATGCACACGAGAGAGAGAGAGAGAAAGAGAGAGAAAGAGAGAGAGAGAGACTTCATTCCACTTTGTCCTTGTCGTTCCTTTTCTTTTTCATGTCCCTTTCTTCTTTTTATTTCGTCTCATTTTCCCCGCCTGTCCGCGAAGCTATGTCGCCACAGACGCATAAACGCTTCGTTACGGTTCGTTCGAAGCGAAGGTAGTAATTAGAGCGGCCTGGAACGCTCGTTTTCTTTTTCACTCTGTCCTCTGGCATCTTCTTTCTTTCCCCTTCGGCCAAACATGCCAAACCTTTCTCCGGTTTGAACGACCTCGACGACCTGCATCGTCCTCTCCTCTCAGGTGCATCGCGATCCCAGATAATTAGGATGCTCGATCGAAGTTGACGCGCGACGATCGCGTAATCGATTCGAGGCGTCGAGAAATAACGAACCTCTGCCGTTTGCTGTACTTCGCGCGATTGGCAGAACGCGTTAGAACAGGCGAACGAACGTGTCGATGGGAAAGCTAGGTTCCATGATGAGTTCTTTAAAGATGCGAAACGATGGTCTGTTCGGAGTATTGTGTGGAAAATTGCAATTAGATACAGATCGTGGATGGCAAAGGTATTTTGAGATACGTTCGGTTGTTAGGTTCTACCTTGATCCTTAATGCTCGATAATTTCGTAATTGCAGCGGTGAATAGAGAAGAAAAGTTACAATTGATTCTCGTGTATACGAATATTAGTAGGCTCCTTTGTACTTTTACATCTTATAACCATTTATTCCGGAGTACATGCGTTATTTGTTGCTCTCGTCAAATACAATCCAGTTTTATGAGATCACCGTGTTTAAACTTTCTTTCGTTCAGTTATACATATTAAGAAGTCAAATATAACCTGGAAACGGAACACGAGGAAAGTTTTTGCAAAGATTTAGAATTATTCAGATAGCAGGAATAAATTAAATGGAATATATAAATGTCGTGATTATTTTTGTAGGATCCCCGAGCCTGGCCCATAATACGATATTTATGACAGTAGATTACATAAATCCTTTACGCTACTTTATTTCGTCATGCATCGAAATATTATAATTAGTATTACTTCAGAAAACGATCGAATCGACGATTTTAATTAAACAAATCAGACTCAGAGTCTAACGGGATTTATATTTTAATGGAACTCGTGAGACGCTTCGATCAATGTCCACCATAAAACTAAACGACACTCTAGTTTCCTCGATTTCGAAATCGGTATACAATCCATTCGATGAAGAAACATCGCTTATCGAAAATCTATTCCGACGTATTATTCACAAAATTCCTTAAAAGTTTTTCTCTTTCGTGAACTTTAAAGCGGAATTCCAAACTTTATTATGGATACTATTACGAAAACGTGAATTCGTTCCAGACACGGAGTTTCCAGTCGATAAAAGGTCGCGATTAAATCCGAGCAGATACGGAGGCGTGTATTACGTATTATGTCGCGAGTTGCAACAGCTTGGAACGTTGGGAAAGGGACTCCGAATTTTCGAGAGGATCCTTATTATGTTACGAAATGATGTTTCTTGGAACGACGGACATCTGCGTCGGTCGATCCATAATCCTCCAACGTTTCTCAAGTCTCTCCTCTATTTGAAATCCTCTACCGATCACTGTTTTCGCGATCACCTATTATGAAACTTTCATTTTCGTTTCGCTAATACGAATAAATCTTACGCGGCACGCACTTTACGCGTTAACAAGTTAAATATTAGTTTTTCTAGATTACTGAAAATATAATAGATTGACACGTTGAAAGATTTACTTCCTCCTACGATCGTAAATTCCGAAGCAAATGTCAAAAAGCATCTGTAAAATGATCACTTTTTCCTACTTTTTCAAATTCACAGAATCGATCGATACGACTTCCGACCGTTCCATTAAACAACCATCTATCTTCACACGCACCAAAATTAAACTCGATTGCCAAAAGCTTAAAAATCCGAATATCAGCAGAAGGACAGACAATCTTGCGTATAAATCTACCGTATCGTCGTCGTTTCCAGCGATCGGGTAATAGGTTCAACACGGTTGGATCAGTATTCACGGGCGGTTTCTCCGAAATTTCACCTGGTGCATCCGTGTGGGGCAATTATCGATGTCGTGTCCCATCCGCGTTCGCTAATTACACAGTGAGATCGCGATGCCCAATTACACGATGTAATTGCACGACGCGGTCGCGAGACCAAAGTCTCCGAGACGTTTTCGTGTATATTCCGGCGGAGAATCGGCCGTGGAAGGTCCCGTTCGACAGAGATTCCAGCCTAACGGGACGCGAGCGCCACAGATAATCACCAGAGGAGCTGATAAGATCGATATTATTACGGGGGACGTCGCAGGTGGACACAGGATGGAAATACGCGGGCGAGGACACGCGTGAAAGCACGCGGTCGATGCTCGAACGAAATTACGAAAGAGGAGAACCGTGCGCGTCTTCGTTTGCCAGCCTCGTAAAATCATAACGTTAATCATTCGGGAAAGGCACGGAATGCTTTACGGGCTTAGAACGTCACCGGGGACTATGGTGATCCAGATTCCTGACAGGGCAACGCTGCAGTGGCTTTTTCAGGCTTTCTCGGCCAACGTGACACGCGTCTCCGATCCCTTTGCCTCTTGCGTTATCCAGGTTACCCTAGAATTCGTTAATGGACGGTTGCTCGGATAAGCCGCCAGATCGAACAGGGAGTAGATGGTTTCTTTGGCTTAGAAATCGTGCAAGTATAATGCGACCGTAAGTATTGGGACGTTCGTTCGTTACATTTGTCGGAGAACCTTGTCCGTTGCCTTATTGAGCACTTTACGTTACAAGGATTGTACGATGCGTATGGAATTGGAAATTTCTGATGAGATAACTGGAGATTACAGGTTTACGGTAGAATATCTAGAAGATAAAAACGACTGACAGTAGTGTACACGCGGTGGAGCTGGGCCTCTGAAGTCGGATCGATCGTACAGAGGATACTTCTCAGGGCAGAGGAGCTTTTTCTGTTTAGTAAGATTTAAATGTAACGTGCTGCTTCGCGACGTTACATATTAAAATCGATTATTCAAACGTCAAAAATAAGGAAATTTACGATCCGAATAAATGTCACGCGTATCAACTAAAAATCCACAAATGCTCATTCGTAACAAGTCGAACAATTTATACGATCATAAAAAGCGACACATGGGCGAATTAACATTTGTCAGAAACCGAACGACACATTTATTGTTCGAGCGAATTTTACAACTCCATCGAAATTCTGCATTCCTGAATAATTTGTACAATCCAAATTGCTGTTTTCTTTCCGTTTCGTCACGAACGAAGACGGTAAAGAAGAATCTTAATTACCGGCGCAACTTCTGTAAAAACATCGCGCTAAATTTCGTGTCGCGATAAATTTCGTTCGGACTTTCCCTTGAAAATCCAGCTCAGTCTCATTCAATTTTCTCCTTTTAAATCGAGATTACTTATGAGAACGAAACGCCGATCCCAACAGTCGATAAGGGTAATTTATTATTTAAGCAGAGAAAGAGAGAAGTATCTACGGCTCGCGATCCCCGGAGCGATTTCGTTTTTTCGATTTCCAATTTCTCATAATCGCCCACTGACACGCTCGAATGAAGTCATACGCTTATCCGTCTTGTATCGAACGATCGATCGCAGCCACGGTTCTCACAGTCCGCCACGGGATCCCATTCGATCGAATATTTCATAGGAATGGATAGCATTCTGGCTTCCGCGATGATGAAAGTACATAATACATATGCGCGCGTGCATGCGGAAAATGTAGAACTCAGGACGGAATTGGATCGGTGAATCGAAGAACGATACGAGTCCAAAATAAGTAGGTGCATTTTTTGGATGTTTGACGAGTTCACTTTGGACAAATTTGTAATTTCCTGGTATGCGGAAATTTGATAAAGATGTACTAATAAGCAGACTGCGCTGATCTTTATGTAAATTTATATTTAAACGACCAGAATGAAAGAAATGAAGAATCTGAAAGGAGATTTGTTTCGTCTACGAAGTATCGTAACGCGAGGGTACTATACTTTGGTTATTTTACGCATTTGTACATTTTATGCACATTTCTGCACGTTTAAAAATCTGATAAATGGAAATCTAATAAAAATTATTGTCGGAATAAATTATTGGAAATTGTACTTTGTTTTAAGAAATTTCATTTTCAATTACTTGAGCATGACAAAGTGGTACAGCAACGCTATTTACGTTTTAGGAACATTCTGCTGACTATCCTGATCCACATATTTATTTAGGTATCAATTTAGATACCTCAGGTCTTGTAATAATATTATGATCAATGACTTTCACCTTCAGAAACTTGCGTGGCACTACGCGATTCCTGTCACGTCCATAAAGATAATGATTTGTTTATTGCAAAAATCTGCAAGTTTTTAATATCTATACTTTCGTGCCAAATTTATTCGGCCTGCAATTTATTCCAATAATAAATTTCATAATTTATACATTTTTTTTGTAAATTAAGGCCACTATTCTGCAGTCATAGTACTAATTTTCGGTGTGAAGTTATGTGAATATGTATGTATATAACAAGTAAATACGAGGTTGACCTTTCGCTGAAAAGAGCAAGATTTACTTCAAAGCGTAGTAATTTATAATCTGGAAATATTCCTAGAAACCCTCAATTTTGTTTATATGTTTTATATCTCTTAAAGAATATATTGAATAAAGACATTAATAAAATGCAAGATATGAATATTAAAATGTAATTAAGGATTGGACATAGGAATATAAAATTTCCTCAAATTTTTCTTACAAACGCGCGGAAAAAATATCTCGTTACACCTGGCAATTACATCGATTTTTGTAATCGAATTAAACATATACATGTATATTCGTTGGAAATCAGGCTGCCCGCGAAAGCCTGCAGCATTTCAGCATCGCTATTTCATTTTCTACATCAGGAAGTCCCGCGAGATACAGCCTACTCTAACTCTCCTCGTCGTTACGGAAACCATAACCTGTATAGTACCATCCGAGGAATCAGCATTGAACATCAGAAACGTTACCATCTCGCTCCGAAATTCCTCCCAACGAGATAATAAAGTCTCCGGTTTTGTGACCGGCTGGGAAAATTCACCGTGCAATAATTCCCGCTTTCAGGAGCAGAGTAATCTCTTCTCTCTCTCTCTCTCTCTCTCTCCCTCTCTCTCGCCGTGGCTCCTCTCGATGTCAATTAAACCGTCCCGGGAGAAAACCGAGGGACCTGATTTCGCCCACCCACGCGTAGGACGCGTAGAAAGTTCCCCAGTTTCGTGCCCCCACCCCTGAAAAATATGGAACAGACGAGGTGGGAGGGAGGAGGAGTGAAAAATATCGCCGACGTTCCGTCTCGGGACGCAAATCAGCCCTCCGCTGTCGCAACGTCTGCCGTTGAATTCATATTTTTTAATTAGCCGGACTTATGGCCGGCATCTCGTCCCATATACGAGGCACTGTATCATCCGGTTCCCTGCGCGGCCTGCCAACGGCTAAATATCCGTACCCTTTTTCCTACCTGTATCGCGCGCTCCAGGACCCGTTTTCTGTCCATTCCATCGTTCGCGTTCCATCCACGGTGAGGCTGAATCTGAAATTCCAGCGAGTCGCCGCCGATAAATCAACGACAAATAGAAACGTCGTGCCTCGCCGTTCAGTTCGTTCGAGCTTCTTGCGAGCCTTCGATTATCCCCGGCCGATGAAATTTATCGGTGATCGCGACCTCGAACCGATCGCCTCACATCGGTTGCGTAACCGCGATTAATTCTTCACCTGGAATTTCTTCTTCTTTTTTGTCTTCGAGGTTTGCTCTTGTAAACGAAGATCGGACGGGAACCACGTGATAAGGAGACTGCGAATTTTCACGCAGCTACGGGAAATTTGAAGATAGACAGATGCATAGAACGCTCGTAATACGCAACGTAATCTTCACGATATTTAATCGATGAAACGACTTTCTAATTAATTTCTATGTTTCTACAAAGGACGAAAGTTCTTTCTGTGTGATCCTCGAGCGATTTCGTGTTCGTCTTTTGGAATCCAGAACAGTAATCCACGAATTGTTTGTTCTTATTAGGCGATTAACGAAGATTCCTATGTCAGCGTTGGATTATTCTAGATCTCCTTGAGGAATCGCTTAAATTAATCACGTTTATGATTTTTTCCTTCTACGAAATTATATCTCTGTAAAGATAACTATTAATTAATAAACATAATTATCTTCGGTCGCTTGCTTCGGGCTATTATGTCCGCTTTATTGTAGATCATTAAATACACAATTACGAGGTCACGGAGGTTTCTCGTGCGTTACGACCTCCCTTAAACGATAATAAGTATCTAGCATATCTTTTTCTGTTTCCTAAATTCGCGGCCATCTGCTACCTAATCATACTTTGTAATTAAATATGTAATTATCAAAACGAACGTACTTTCTATCTTCAGATACCTGAAAAATCAATGTACCGTTCATTGGAATAGGATAAAATAGAAATATGATTGAAATAAACAGGCGGATCGGACAATTAAGTGAACTTAAGGTAGAAACTATTTCTGCTTTGTATAATTCCGCGAATAGATCGACAAACAATAAATTCCAAACCGTTTACTTTCTAAATCTAGTTTTGTTCGCTACGGTGTATAAATCGTTAGATACGATCAAAATTCCGACAGGAATAAGATTCGCTAAAATTTACTATGTTCCACCTTCGCTTATTCAAATTTCATGAAAAATAACAAATAAGACGCACAATACTCGGCGTATAGGAGTTCGTTGATCCGTGGCACGAGAATACATGTCCCGTTTCTTAATATCCGTACGGAGATCCCCATATATTTTCGTTGGCGGAATGTCAATGCGGCCTGACCGAATAGCTGGTCCGTGGCTCGTTTATTACACCTTAAACCGGCCGAGCGACGTGGCCCAGGTTCGTTAATCGAGGCTCCACCAACGGAAGATTCGACGATTATGCTCGAATATACGATTGTATCGGGACACTTGTCCGGTCGAATGGGATTCTAACTTGTAACTGCGGTTTTATGATGTCCCCGACGAGCACCGGCACCATTTGTTTGTTCAGCGGGACATCGAGACGGAAAAATAACCGGCTGGGTATAACAGGATGCCGCGACGCAATTTAAACGACGATCCATTTTCAGCTAATTAAAAGGGACAACCGTCTTAATTGCGTACACGCCGTTCGTTTTGGAATACTTATCAACTTGTAAAGAAACGATAGGAGTATGTTTCAGCAGGTTTTAGATAAATTCTATTTTATTCGCTCAAGTGACCGTGTGTAGTTGGTCGATCGAAACGAAGTTTCATGCGTACGTTGATTATAGAGGAGCGAGGAGATTAATTAGGATTACGAAATTGTTTCTCAATGTTTAATACTACACGAGCTACTTTACGGCTCTTACTAAACGATTTCGTCTGTCGCGTTTCTTTATTTTCGTTGCTCAGGTGCGCGATTAATCTTCCATTTTTTAATATATAAATGATTTACTTTCATTAATCACGAATGGCAAGAAAATAGAGTACATAAAATTACTACTTTCCTCGATTTTTCAGTGCACGGAATCTATAAAAACAGTTTCTGACCAGCTTACATACCGCGTGTAGTACAAGTTCTACAAAAGATACTATTTCAGTATTTGTTTCGTTTGTAAATTCCCTTATTGCGTCGCATAAAATACAAAAGACCAACTTTACACGCGCACAAATAGTAGACAACGACCGTACTCAATAAAGGAGAAATCCGCTTCAATCTCCATATCACACACGTATGTATTTATCTCCTCTTATACGTAGATAACTCTACACTGGCACGCTCCATGCACAGCAAATGGACTCATTGAGAAGCAAAAGCTCGACCGAATCTCTCCTATCCACAAATCTCATCGCTGCTCGCACACTAACCCTCCGCTATCTTCGAGCTTCCTAGCGTTTAAAGCTGCGCGATATCTCTCCCTCTGATACCCACGTTTCACAAAGGAACGCAAAGGACGTGGCATTACCGTGGCCCCCGTGGCCAAACGCACGATCGCGCGGGTCGATCGGACGAAAAGCTCGAGGGCGACCTTTAACGACGCTTGAACGTAGCGCGACGTTAAGTGCGCGCGAGCGATAAGCGGTCGTGTTTCGCGTTTACGAGGGCTATTAAAAAAAGCGAGGCTCGGCTCGGCTCGGCTCGGCTCGGTCGAAGCCGCTGTTTCGAACAGTGGGGTGCAACGCGGCGTCGATACGCCTGAACGTGGCGACGCGCGGCTGAAAGGGCTCTCTGCTGCGCGATTGAGACGACTCCGCTCCTCGACCTACTAAGGGGGTTGTTTACGAGGCCATATAGCCGCTGATATTTACAATGATGTCGGTGAAGCCCGTTTAAAATCATTGCGCCCGTAGCACAGGACTCCCCACCGGCTTTACGCCCGACACGCATCTTTCTCGTCTTCTTTTTCCGCTTCGCGAGCACTACACCTTACGAACGTTCCCTGGATAGAGATTTAATTTTCGAGCCGACCGGTGAATCGGTCGACGTTTCTTTTTCGTTTCGCCGTCCGAAATTCCACGAGTGGCATGGTGGTTCGCGAGCCAGGGGTATTTAAGGGTACGATACGCTGATGGGCGTTTTGTGGCTGGTTGAATAGATTTGTTGGTTTTGTTGGTTGCTCGCGGTGGGAATTCGTGCGGTTCTTACACGGGCACCTGTGTTTTACGGGTGGATTGGCGGAGAGAAATTTTTTTAGGGAATTCAAATTTATTTTTAGCAATGGTTCGTAACAAGCACGGTGGTGCTTTCTACTTCTGCTCTATGGCGAACAATCTGTTAACAGTTAACGGGAAGAAAACGTTCGATATCAAAGATATCGGTTTACTTGTGAATTAGCAACAATGTGAAGTAAATGTATAGTAGCGAGTTGTTGACTTTTCACAGGAAGATAAGTATTTTTCTGTGTCTCCGCTGTGTTGGATGGCAGCGGATTAAAATAAAATATGCTCGAATAAATCTCGTTTTACGTTCTAACAAAGGAAACGAGCGAAACTCGGAGCCAATTAAAAGTTTCAAGCAGCAAGTTTCCCGGATGAAAGGAGCAGGCGCGACAAACGAGCACTGCTTATGATTCGAAGCAGACGTGTACTGACCGGACAACCCCGTGGAACGAATTGTCTGGAAAAGGGCACGCAGAAGATCCGGTGCCCTTGATCGGACCGCACGCTTTGATCCCGCTTCCTCGGCCTCCTCGTGCCGTGACGCGAGCGATACGGCAAAAAATCAGCAAGAAACTTCCGCCTGCACCTAATGGCGGCACTCGGGGTTTACTCGGAATCAAACGTCACCAGATCAATCCTTTATCGATCCTGTTTCAGCCTGTGCTGCGTGTGTTTTCTATCAAGATCGCTATCTTGCTCGAAGCTACGTAGTTTTTACCATTCGCGATATAACGGAAAATTAAGCGAAGAAGCGTTGTTTACTTGCAACGATCAAACAAATCGAATAAATTATATAACAAAGACAAGTTGCGAGCATATATCGGAAGAAACTTATCGAAACTTTGAACGCTCGTATCTCTCTGAGTTTCAGAAAATTCGTGTTCTTTTTACTTTCCACGAAATGATTTTGCAAACTTAACTATCTATCTTCTTGTTATATTAACTTTCTATCGTTGCATCAATTTCGTACCCAGGAACAAATTAACCCGAAATTCGGAATAAATTAAGATTAACAGAGAAAATAAGAAATCACGACGGTTACTCCGATAAAATCGAAACAAGAACCAGTAATCCACTTCAACCGAAGAATAAAAGACCAAGAAACCCGCAAACGACGAACACCATCAGCGGCCATCAAACCGCCTATCCACGGTATCCTCGGCCAACACTCAAGCTCAAAGGTTCAAAACGTAATTTCATGCAGAGGAATCAGGACCTCGACGATCCGTATAGCCCAGAAGGAAAAGAGGGAGAGGGAGAGAGCGAGAGAGAGGCGGAACAGGAAGCCCAACCAGAGTGATGTACGTATGTATATACGTATACCGAGTGTACCTGTGGCTATATCTCGCGTCGTGAGGGCAAGAACGAGAGGGTTGCACGCGATTGGAGCAGGAAAAAGAGGAAGGAAGAGAGTAAAAGAGAGTGCACGGTGGGTAAGAGCGTGCACAGATGCACAGAACCAGGGGAGTGGGTAAGAATGTAGCTGGAACTGGCGACATAACGGGTAGCTATGTAACCAGATCACGACGAGCGAGTTTGCCGCTGGCTGAACAAGGGAGACAGGGGGTTATAAAGAGACACGTTGCACGAGGGAGGTAGAACGCATCCGAGACACGGCGCCCGTATTACGATTATTAACAATTACAATTGATTTGCCGTTGTTCCTTCGGCTTAATGGTATTCAGATTTATTTAAATCAGCCTCCGCGTACGGAGGATTCTATCTTGCTCTATCTGCAGTGGTTTTAAGTGGTTCCGTTTGAATGGATAAACGCTGCAACTAAACGATGCAAGAGCTTCTTTCTGTTAGTCGAAAGCGTATGCGTATAATAATACGTAGTGGGTATACTTGACGATTGTTAATTATTCCAATGAAATAAAAAATTTTGATTCGTCCGACGAGTACGCTTTTATTCGTTTTCTGTCTGACATCTAAACTTTATCTTTCGCGTCATCTTCGAAACATCGTATAGACGTTTCTCACCGTCGTACGTTATCCAACATTCACAGGAAGTAATAATTAATCACCATTGCATAATTTTAACACACAATCGCGTGTATTTCTCGATACTCTATCTTGGACGAGAAAAAAATATCAATCGACATTCCAAACTCGGCATTTCCACGCACTACTCATTACACTATGAAAATCCATCGACGCGTTTCACGATCGTTCCAATCAGCTTTTCTTTCGCAAGTTTACGGTTATCCGCCATAAACAAGTCTTCCAATTACAAAATTGTATATTTACTCGCGCGCACGCTCGCCACCCACGCGCTCGTGCGCGGCTGAACAGGAAGTCGAGTAGCGGCATTGCAGATGAGCGGAGGGATCTACCCGCGGCGATCGAACCGATCGGGCGAGCGAGAAAATCCTCTCGAAGGTGTCGCGGCACCGTTTCGATCCTGGCTTTATTAATTTGCATACGCATTTTTCACCGAACCTTCGCCACGAACGCGTCCTCCCCTATATGGACCAACGCCATGCGATGCCAGCCAGGGTTCGCCAACTTCCCGATCCTGCAACCTCGTTGGGATACATCGAAATATACTTTATATCTGCCGAGATACCATCTGGGAGAGGACTGATTCCGTGTAATGATCCGGCGTAGCCACGAGCCGGAAACCTCGTCTGCTTTCTCTTTCGCTGCCGGGTAAGGACACTGACTTTTCATCGTTCGAGCCTCTTTCGATGGGCTCGTTGATAAGCACCCGGGATTGCTCTTTAGATCTCTGACGCGTATTTCTTTTTCTTTTTTGGATCGGCGTGTACGTGCACTTCGTCGAATTCGGGCCACGCGGCACGGTTTGGCGAGCCTCGCGATAACACGGAAGAGATAAATTATTAGCTTGGTGCATATGAAATTATGTTGCTTTTTGTTCAAATAAAAATTTAATTGTGGAGAGTTTCTTTGGAAATGGCATATCTTAGTCGAGGTACGAAAGCTACGTAGATTGGGGAATGTATTTTTTGCTTTATCAACGTGATAGTTTCTTTTAAAGTAACTCGTGTTTTAAAAAGTTATCCAGCTGGAATGGAGGATGTCTTGAAATTTTCCAAATGTTGAATTTATCGTTGTAGCAACTCTCGTAACGCGTTTATTTGTGATATTTATTTCTAATTATTTATGATGGAAATTTGACGAATGGTGTCGTTCCGCCAAATTCAAAGAAACGATGTTTCATACGTATCGAGCTAATATTTTTGCTATTACAAGGTAGACAATCGTTAATTGGAATTAATCAATATATAGCTCTCTTGTTTGACACGTTTTTACGAGCTGGAATTTTAATTAGTCAAGCGTCGATTGTATTTGAGTTAAGAAAGTTTGATGAACGTCGTGATAAAATTGAGAAGAGATAAATAGTTTTTACGTCGTTTGAGTAACAGCGTGATCTTTTATACGATAATGCTCTGCATGAAAATTTTATATCTCTCTGATACTTAAGAAATAAAAATCTGACGCCCGAAAGGAATGAATCTACAATGTCCAGAAACGTGTTTTTTCCTCGTGATTTTTACGATTCCAGCCGACGTACTCGACCAGATTTTTCCATCGAATGTTCCCGATAGATCGTAAAGATAACAATACAAACAGGTGGTGCTTTTACGATTTCGTGTTCCCCTTCGTCCCGATTTCAGGTTCCGTTCGCGATGACGTTACTGCAGAAGTATCGCGACGAAAATAGCTTTGATCTGATCCATCAGTCGAATCACTCGCACGGAATACAGAAAACAGCGAGCAATTTTATGTAAAAATATTCTACCGAATTATACTAATTCCGAGTAATTGATTCAGTCCTTCTAGATAAAAGCCTACTACTATGGGAACTAAAATTCTTTAAACGATAATTTTCTTCATTCGAAATTTCCGAGCGCTTTCTTAATCGAGGATTATGTAAATTTATTAAACTCGTACTATCTACATCGATCAAAAAATCGATATCATTTTTCGAATTGTATCCATTTCGAATCACTCGCCGATTTAGTAGACTTTTAAACTGACTGTTCTCTAAATTCTCGGCTTTCCTGGAACACGTAGTAACGTTAAATTTTCAGTGTCCTATGTTTTATACGACGCAAATAAAGACATAATTTGAAAGGATACGAAGGAAATAAATTTAGAAGAATGCAACTTTCCAAAGGAAATTAATTGATAAACGGAACGGAATCTTCGAAAAGGTAGCCAGATGCTGAAGGATGCCAGAAGTTTGATCTTCCTTGTAGCCTAAAAGGTGGCTGCGATTAACGCTCGGTGCAACGTCCGTAATTTATCGCTACCATTTAAAGCGCTATATAATAATACTCTGACGTACGACTATTTCTTAAGGTCTCCGCGGCGTCGTAACAAACGCCAGGGAACGGGGGCAGAACGAAACTCGGTGGAAAGCGGTGGATGCTTAAACGAAGATCTTATAAAGTACGGGCACGTATGCATGATAATTACCGGGGAAAGTTATTCAGCAAGATGATCGTTTTGAAAAGATCTCCGAGCTTGTCTTCAGAGATTTTTACATCCTCTTCTTACGTCCTTCTCTTTCAGTCCCATAAAATATTCCATCTTTAATTGCAGATAGTAGGGTAATTTCGGACCAGGAAAATATCTCTCAAATTATATATGACAGTCCTGTTTTGTCGTAGCGACGTTAAACGAACCAGTCTGTGAATTTTACATGACGTTTTCATAAAATTTTGATGAAAATCAACCTTCTCGCGTCTGGTTTAACAGCAGCAATTTTTTCTCACTCTGTCCGACGAGCTTTTATATCAGTCCCATAAAATAAGGCTCGATAACGTGTAGATCCAATTAATAATTGAAGATAATCTGCAATAACGGATTCAGGATACACGAGCATCGATCGCAAATCTTGCATCGCAAATGTTAAACTTTAAATAACAAAGCGTTAAAATAGAACGGTATTGAGACAAAGAAACTTTCTGACATCGAAAAGTTTCCTACCTACGCTCTACGCATTTGATCGACAGTAACGGAGCACATCGTCCATCCCGTCAGGTACACGTACTTCAAGAACTACCTCGGTTCACGAATCTCATTTGCAAGCTTATTACAAGTTCAAATACAGAGTGATCTATCGAATTTACGTGCAAGCGAGAAACACCCGTTTAAGCATTAGCTGCGCAGCTTGGCCGAACGCCTGCCAATTACACGGCCGCGTAGACGTTTCCAAACGCGTCCCATTAACGGACGCGATATAAAGGCAATGGCGCGGTATCAATGCACGAGAACCCGTTACTCCATAACCATGAATTCACACGAAGTTCAGCGCACTTCCGCGAATTCGACTGCCTCGAACCGCCCTATCACGGCCATCTCCACTTTGTGTGTACTTCACCTTCTTCGCCGCGGGGCGCAAGCCATTGCTCGATAGTGGCTCGTGTATCTGGCACCGCGTCGACTCGATGACTCATTAATGAAGCTTGTGCATCGCGTATTGCGGCATGCACCACTCAACTCGCTGTATATAACGCTTCTCACTCGTCGCACACTGGCGCGAGCGCAGACACCTACACGGCCGGTATATCGTACGCTGTACAGGCGCGTTGGATCGTTCGTAAGATGGACACGTTCGCAGGCCGGTTGTGCACCTTTTGTACGTGGCGGCGGTGATTGGACAGCGGATACGAGACGACCGTGGGTAGATCGCTGCATTTTACCGCTCATTGCTTTCCGATCCAGCGGCTACCGCGGTAAGTAGATCATGTTCTGACGTTTCCAAGTATCGCGACGTACGCGTGCAGCGAACCTTATTCCCGGATCGAGGACCGCTAATCGTACGCTATTGCCACTCGCCTTTGATGATCCGGCGTGACTTCGGCGGCAACGATCTAAATTCCATAGAGAGCGGTAATTATGCCGCTAGCTCGCACGCGCTGGAGTTTAAGTCTCTGAAGGGTGGCGCGTTTTTTGATTAATCGAATAATGGTTTGACCGTTGTTGAATATTTGAGAATTTGAGCGTTCGAGAGTGTTTTGGCCTTGTTTTAACCGTAGATGTTCGAGTATTTGAGAATGTTTGAACGTTATTTTCGTCAGAGGTGCGTAAATAGATGATTGAAATTTTTAGAGAAATTGAAATCCAGTCAGCTTGAAATTGTGATTCAAGCGTGTGATTGTAACTGCGAGTTAGTAAATTTCCGAATGGTGATTTGAAATTTGAAATTCCAAGTACACGGTTTAGAGAGTTCTATGATTTCTATATTATCTTCAAATCTTAGCGTACAATACTTGTATCGAATCTGTATTCTTACGTTCTTTCGTTAATATTTTATAACACCTCATGATAAATATTTAGTGCTTTACCAAAAAAACAACAGCGAAATGAATAGTAATCCGTATATCGTAAAAGACCAGTGGTACTGCCGGATGGAAGAAAAAAAATGGAATCGAATTCCGTTGAAGATGGTTGCTCGCATATTTTGCACACCTTCGACTGGTTCGACAACGAATGGCATATGCAAATTGGTATCGACGACATCAGGCGATTATGCAAATTTTTTACTGTAACATTGTCAGCCACGATTTCATATCGTTCGTTTGTTGGCGCGTTCCCTTGTTTATCTTCTTCGCTTCGTCTGTCGATTTTGATACGTGCTATGTATATTAATAGAATATTCCTCGAATTATTCTTCGTTTAAGATCGATGGAATTATCCTTCGTTCGAGATCGATAGAATTATTCCCGAGGAATTTCCATTTTACAATGTTCGCTGGAAATTTTATGGAGAAGAGAATTTTACGAAGACCTGCGAAGTTAATTTAAAAAATGAACGAAAGAAAATTTGTGGAGTAATATTTCACCGTTGGTGAATTTCAGATTTCTACTTTTCTGTAATTTGCATATAAATATTTCTCCAGTTCTAGCTACTTTACATTTTATTCGAAACATAATTGGTTTACAAATCCAAAGAAAAGATATAAATAAATTTAACAGAGATATAATATATTTCTTTCGGTTTTATATCGCTAGATATGTATTGACATTAAGAGATTCTCCGTGACCTTAGGTTAGAAAGAATTTACGAACGTAGTCCATAAAATACGCTTATCTCCCGACGTAGAAACGAGTCTTTTCTGTCATTTTTCCATCGAATATAGGATTTTAAGGAGATTCTATCGAACCAATCGCTCGACCAATCTCGTAATCGGAAGAAGGCATTAGCACACATCGATTCTACGTAATAAACTCCTAATAGCAATCCGATGTTTCACGCGAGACTATAAAACACATCGCTGGATACAGGAACATCTATTTTCTCTTTCGTTCAAAGAAATAGAATTTTAAATGTTTTCTACTCTCTGTAAATCTCGATCTTGCTTTCACGATTGCAGGAGAATCGCGATATAAACCTGCTGTTTCATACATAAAGATGACCATACTCGTGCTATTATTTAATCATTTAAATGTAATCTTTGTGCTGAAAGCGACAAGGATGAAGAAAAAAATGCGAAACGAAATCAAATCTGATGGAAGAACAACACTTTCCTTTTGTGTACACACATAAAAACGCTTAAACCGCGATATAGTATGTTTATTAAATTGAAAAAGTACGCGCATTATCGAAACAAACAACCATCCTAATGAATCCGGAGAACGCAATTTCTACAATTTCTTAATATTAGAATCTACTACCTCGACATTAATTTCACGAATAAACAATTTCTACAAATTTCTCTAATTAAATCAAAACTCTATAGAAGGGAATGGAATCTAATTCAATTACGAGCTTTATCCAAATTCAGCGCACAATCAGCATCTAAATCTCTCGTATCAGATTTCTTAACGTTTAGACTAGAATTTATTACGCTTAAAACGCATCACCTCGAGATTAATCTCAAGAATCTCAAAACAGAAAAAGAAACCCAACTTGGCCTAACACCTAATTATTTTTCAATCTTATGATTAATTCTACCAAATTTCGCCATTTCTTGTTACTTTCTACCATAATAAATTCTTTGTTTCAAACACACATTAATCCAACATTAATCCGAAGAGCAGAAGAGAGAAATAAATCGCCACAGATTCAAGCAAAAACTTTGTTCGCTTTTCACAAGTATAACCAACGTCCGACCAAAATTTGTTCATCGATCCAACGTTCAGTGCCAGCGCGAGTATCACGAAAATGTACCGTTCAACGGGTTCACCTTTTCCCTGATAAATCGTGGCGGAGCAGGTTGATCCGTAGCGTGTCGTTTATCCGAAACCGTTCGTCACCGGCGGCGACGACAGCGCGGTTCGCGATGCCCTTATCCGAAAAAAAATACTTTCGCCAGTCTCGCGGACCGCCGCGGGCCTACGAGCTCTCCGGGGCTCGTTCGTCGCTCGTGGTTTTTGGGGCCGCGACAAATTGGAAATTACCCTTTCGCGCGCACGGTCGCCTCGATTGAGATTAATTGATTTTTTTCGACGGCCAGCCTCTCGACCGTGCTCGCCATTTTCGGCCTGGGACGTTGGCGATCGAGATCGTGAGAACCGTGACGGAGCGCTAGAACGCCTCGGGACGAAGAAGCCCCGACGCGAAAGAGGAAAGCGGCCACCTCTCGACGCGACTCGCTTGCGTCACACGAAAGTCGGTATCGAGCGGATACTACTCGTGTCGATGATCACGATAATCACGATAAGATGGGGACGAAGAGGGACACACCGGGCAAGAGAAGGAAAAAAAGGGGGCCAATTGGCCGTCGTTCGCGACGCTCTCTCGGTCGCCTGTAATTGCTGCTTGCCGAAATTGGACCCGACCGCCTGACTCGTCTACGAAGTACGGGTGTCGACCGTAAAGGATCGTCGCCACGATCGTTTTCCACCGTGTCCGGGTAATTAAGAGATCATTTAAGCGACGAATGCTCGGACGCCAAGGTGCCGTTGCTGGATAGAGGACTCGTTTCTACCGAACAAGCCACTCCGTTTTTAGGTAGATAGGTTTTTTGGCCATTCCAGGTGAAAGCGGTGGGACGGTTTAGGGAATTTGGGTAAGAGATGCGGATAAATAGCGGCCTTGATCTAGTTTCGACACTTTGGGCTCGGTGAATGGATTTTATGCGAGGCAATTACAACAGCAGGAAGCACGTTAATTTTGCGTATAATTGTGTACGATGGAAGAGCGAAGAAATTCGTCCAGTATATCGTTCGTCTGTTCAGATTCTTTGGGAGCTATACTTTTATTGGCCAGTCTGTTCTTTCTCGGAGACTCGTAGTGCTAAAAATAATGTATTCCGAATAGAGAAACGAGTCATAGGAGTCTGGTCGTACATCGTAGGAGGATTGGCTTTATCGAGAACTGAATCTCGTTGGCTTTCCGGGAGCGATACACGAAGCTACAAGATGCGAGGTATCGATTGATCATCGCAGCATCGAAAATTTGCAATATTTTCTTTATTCGTTAACGATACAGCACCGCAAAAGCGCAATAAACAAAGCGAAACGTACAATAGCAAAGCCCTGTGATATATATCAATTCTATATACACGCTGTAAACGATATAGGCAAACTTTACGTGAAAGTGAAAAATGGTGAAAAAAAGTGAAAAATAAAGACAGCGTGAGCCAATGTGTTGCGCAATGCCTGATTATACTTTGCTCTTCCTTTCTTCTTGTACTTGAGTTTCTCGAATTCCAAGGAAAAAGTCAAAAATATAGGCTAAGATTTGCCAACACTTTGGTATTCCTTTATACCGTAACTTTATTTGACAGAAATACGTCAATATGGATATTCATTATGAAAATACGAAAATACTTTGAAATTATAGCGCACGGAGTATAAACCAATTGGAATAAAATGTCGAATGCATCTCGAGTAAGCCCGCGATCGGAAGATTAATCAAACTCAACTGAACACCTCGAGCAGCCATTACGTATAGAATTCATCTTTCTCCAAGATCAACAAATTATACATTACAATAATTCACTTCTTCCAGGGAATACGGAACACACAAACTGACATTTCGAAGCGAGCAACGCGCATGCATATATACAATGAAACCTCTCTCGTCAAATCTTGTGCAACTCGATATTTTATCGTGTCCCGCATCGATTCGGATTGCCCAATGGGAGAAGGAAGAAGGGAAGGAATAAAAAAAGAAGACAGGACGGCCGGAGCCGAGAGAAAAACTGTACAGTAGTAGCATACAGATGAGGTCGGACGTAACATTGAAAGAAGCAAAGTTTCTCGCTGGAAAGCCGGTAATTTCCCATTCACGCGACGGGTTGCTAAATGAAGCGTCGTCTCGGAGGCCGCGAGCAATCCACATACACGCGTAATTTCATCCCGAGCGATGCTTTATTCGGCCGCGATTCAACACACAGAGGAAGCCTGGCCGATTAGAATTGCACGCGGAGCGGCTTGTTTCGTCGGTGCCACGTCCTTGATAAACGAAAGCTGCGCCTCGTTTCCAGCGACGTGATTCGCGTACGCTTCTCATCACCTTCGTCGTTAACCGAACAATCTGGTTAATAGTTATCGTCTGCGTTATTGCCGTCGTCGCTCATTACCGCGTTCGTGTTCGCGCGAGCGCGCGCTCACTCGCGAGAAGCTACCAACGCGAGGTGGCAAAAAGGAACGAGCGAAGCAGGGCATTCCACGCTACGATGATTCACCCAGAATCTCTTTTCTTCCCTCGTCCCGCTGTTATAATCATTTGACGAGCCACGCTCGAGTGCGCGACGAACGCGATGGCGCTTGCCATTTATTATCGAGCGACACAGATATTATTACGCGAGCCCACGGGAACGCTATGCTCGGCCCATTCTTTTGCTGTAAATTGAAAATTGAAGACGCTACAGACGCTTTGCTCTTGATGGGAGGAGCTCACCCTTTTTGCCACCTCGCGCACGCTTTCTCTGATTTTTCAGCCGTGTTTCTCAAACTGTAAATTGATTCGAAAATGGCGATTGCTCTTAGGACGGATATATACGAGGTGAAATATAGTAGAGGAACTCATCCTAATACTCATCCTATAGTAGAGGAAAACATCGATGCAGATACTTTTTCAATTCTAGTCGTACTGTTGAAAATACTTTTAATAGCGTAAACTGAAATTAATTTCAGAGTGGTACGAGCTGTATTCTATCGGTATTTTGCGAACGTGCTTTTACTGGATATTCCTCTGATCGATGTGTTATATAGGTGAAATTTTTACATAATTTCAGAGCAGTGAAATGGCAGATTTTTGTAATAAAAGTTGTAAAAATATCTTCATCGGATGTTATTCGTGACGTGGAAATATGTTACGAATAAAAATATGTAGGAAATAATAATAATAACGTTCCACGTATAGACGAGATAGTGAGTCACAGGTGGTTGATCAACGCTCGTTGCTGTATACTTTCCTTCGGAGAAACATCTTCGACCGGCTTTGTTTTCCGAGAAAGCGATGAGTGTTTGGAAATGGCGATACAAAAAAATTTCGAAATTTCGAGAAGTATTCCAGGTACCAAAAACTGGTCCGGAAGCGATCGCAAGAAATGACGCACGTAGAATTTCGACGTCAGAATAGTTACTAGGAATTCTTGCGGATAAAATCGATTTAACGATACTTCCTCGTGCTACGTAATAGCTGTATATCCAGGAATTAAATAACGCACGATTGACTACTCGCACGTGTCACAAAACACCTGTTCTAAATACCACGTAGCATCGTCTATCACCGCTCTCGATCGGACAGTATTTTCCACACGCACGTACCACAAACTTTCGATGCTCGAATTTTCCCTGCACCTGCAACGTCTCACGAAAGCAGCGGCCATGTTTCTTCCCACGCAGCAGTGGCGGTACACATTAATTGAAATGTCACTCCCGCCGCGACATTTTCACCTGGCATTCGCCAGGCGCGTTCCCTGCCACGGGCTCGGTGTCACTTCCTGGTGTACCTTATTAAACTGAAAATTAACATAGACGGTTGATATGGTCTCTCTCTGGAGAGAGAGAGAGAGAGGCGAGTCTGGTCCGAGGAGAAGCTACCTCTCTGGACAACGAGGGAGAGAAAACGACAAGGAGAGAGCAAGAGAGAGACGGAGAGGAATCGTGCACCGCCAGGGGGAAATTTATCACCATAGAAGCAATTAATGGGATTTTTCTGAAGCGTGCGCCGTCCCACAGCTCACGAGCACGGGCCCCTGCTCCGTGCTCATCGTGGTCACGTCTTGCCGCATACACCGATCCTCTTGCCTCTCGTTACTCTCTACGGTTACACGTATCTGCGAGTGTACGTGTGCGAACGCGGCTTATGTAACGTCCTCGTCGGAGGACCGATATTAAGGCCACGGCTGAGAACGCCCGTCGAAATCGTCCCGCGGTTCATTAGGGTGTCTGAATAATCGAGCGGCCGGTGTACCGACGCTCGTCACGCTGCTCGAGCTTCTTGCGTAGCGAGATCTCAGGGATTTAACTCGTTTAATTGAGGCCTCCGGGTGCCACGAGGTGCGAGCTCCGCTGATGGATTTTAACCTTTTCCGCCGTGGCGAGCGTGTAGCCGCTTGTACGCTGGCTCGGCTCATTAGGGGTCTAAGTGATTCTCCGGCTCCGGCGAAACCCGCTCGATGCTAATGTCGCTGTTTAGCGTCGGTGGCCGGTTTTTAGGTTGATGGAAATCGCGTGTGTACGTTGGACGAGGCGCTGACAAATTAGGTGTTACGAGCTAGGATTTGTAATTCTTCAACCGAGGATTGTTTCTAAGTTATTTCACGGAAAATTTAGGTCTCCGGACTACTCGCGCCTTCGGCGCGTTGAATGACACAGTGAGATTGCTTCAGTTCAGTTTCACGTGTTTCCTAGTGGTCACGGCTTACATCTGGAACGCCTCGAGTCTTAGCAGCTATAGAATCAGACTGTGAAAGTCAAATTTTTTTACTCTTATTCGAGTCCTTTGCAAGGTCTGATGAATCGCGCGTTCTATCTTCGCTCGCGTACATCGCGCGCGTTTAACTTTTTAAAAAATAGTCGATTTACTTCCACAGTGTTATTTATCGCAATCGATACAGCACTATAGGTACGATTAGTTGCTTAATCGACGAGCTCTACAGAAATGAAACGCGAGATGGCGATGACATCCAATACAACGAGATTTAAAGCGCCGATAGAAATTGACAAATGCATCAAGATGGAATCGATGATAACGCTGCATTCGACCCTTGACCGATAGGCTCAAATCAGAGATAAATAAGTAAGAAATAAAGAATCGATCGCTAAATGGCTGGACCAACTGATCTCGCGTGAATGACAGGCGCAGCGCGCTAGAAAACAAAAATAGCGGAAATACGGCAAACGCTGTAGCTATAGCAATTTGATCGACGCCACATCAGCTCAAAGTTAAGAGCATAACATCGAAACTGCAAAAAACCAATCAGCACTCCATTCGTTGCACCCCTAAATGCTTATCGTCGATCTTTATCATCGCTTTAAATCACGCCATAAAAGCTACCATTCGAAGCACCCTCTCTTCTCTCGCCTCTCCTAGAGTCTTATCGATCGACGAAGCAACGCCTCGCCGGCAAAAATGACGGAGCGTCGCGTGCTTTTGCCTCGGCCAACACAGCTTCGTATGTACGTGCACGTAAGGGTGCGCAATCTCCGCGCGATAGCATTCTGAGCGCGACGTGCCGGCCGAGTTTGACGTTAATTGGCTGTAATTACGGGGCGAACCGCTTAATTAGGTGGACCCGGGTCGACGGAGGCGCCAATTCCGAAATTTATCGATGCAGCGAACGCTTGGCTGCCGACCGGCTGGAGATCGGCCGTCGAGCCGACCGTAGGAAAAAACGAGCGCGTAAAGCGCGCAGAAAGGGGCAGAAACAGCTCGAAAGCGCAAAGAGGGAGAGGATCTCGCGGCAGTTTGAGCCGCTATCGCGATCTCGCGATCTCCCTCGTGGTGTTACCGAGGTGCTAGGCGCATGCGCGATCCGCTCGGCGTTAATTAACCGACGCCACCGCTAGAGCTCGCGCTCTAGCGTGTGCGCGCGCGCGCGCGCACGCGTTCGACCCAGGCGATCCGATCGATTTTTACGGGTGAACCGAGGCGATTTTTTCTCCGCTGACCCAGCCACGGCCCCTATCTGCCGCTCGCAATCGGAAGCACCGCTCCGCAGAAGAGCAAGAATAAGCGGTGGAAGAATTCGAGGCGCGCGAAAGCAACGTGCAACCGACCCGGTCCCTTGTACTCGCAAGATAGCCGTATCGGGGCCGGCTAATCGCGTCTCGCCGTGTCCACCCATCTCTGCACCCACTACCGGTTCACGCTCAAAGGTATCGGCCGAGGATCGGCCGCATCGACGCCGACCCGCGCGCGATTTACCGGTATCTTGCGGGAAATTACCGGCCTCTCGCGCACTCCCGACCATCACCCTCGACCAGGCGAGTCGTGAGAAATCCGCCGGTGTTTTAGACACGCGAAACGCGCTCGTCTATGGTCTATAGCAGAGCCAACTTCGTAACGTGAGTAGCAAGATTGCTAGACGACGTGCATCTTGTTTGATGACGCTTCAGGGGAGAATCCTGCAGGTGAAAAATGAAGTGAGTAGTTTCCGAGGAAGGAATTTTGCAATTTCATTTCAGAAGTCATTGTGCCACCTGCGCCTTCCCTTTCGATAATTAGGAGTTCGAGTAATGAGCGAGGAATTACCCTCGCTTCAAACGTTCATTATCTCGTTGTGATTCTTTATTGACAACGCCGAGAGTAATAAAAGTCTCGTGGCATTCAAGTACGATTGGCAGAGCCGATACTTGGTGGATAGGAAGACGCGAGGAGAAACGATCGATCGTCGTCGATCGCAGTTGCGTCCTGTGCATCTCGAGGATGACCTGGAAGCCAGAGACAGATACCGGTTAAATGTCGCTATGAGGTTTACTTGATCGGCGGATCGGTTCACACGACTCATCCCGTTTCGTTTTCCATCGCCGTTTAACTGGTCTACGGACCATTATCCTCACGCGATCGCTTGCTAAGCCTTTGACGCCCGGCAGCGGGTGCGAGCCATCGGTCAGGGACGCGTGTATTCGACCAAGCGAACCGAGCAAAGTATTCCAAGTTCGTTTCTATTCTCTCTACATTCTATTATCTTCTATTCTACTTATCCATTGATATAAAATACATAAGTCGACGCTTAGCGCGTGTTCTGTTAGCACGTGACAATCGCAAGTATAAAACGATAAGAAAGTTGTTCTAAAAGATTGACGCACAAATAATTCAGTTTTTATTTTCCTATTCTATTCTATCCCGATGCATTTCTATTCTATCGCTACCAGCAACGAAAAGTTACAGTTCGTGAGAATATCAACCCCTTCGAATCCCTTGCGTCCTTCCTGCGAACGCCACGATTTCCTAAGGTCGTACGACCGAACGTCTTTTACGCGATCGGCCCGCAACGTCCACGGAAGATAGACGAACTCGTGCACGTCTTGTAAAACGTCGGGACGTCATTCGTTTTGACGGTTAACAAGCCTGTGGCTGGCGTTGGACCGCCGCCAGGGAACACGAAACACGATCGTAGATCCGCCGATCATGCCGATCGCAGGGCAAGTCACCACTCCTATGGGTGACTCACAACCGATCTTCGAGTCGCTTATCTTGGATAAAGAACACGGAGGGATAGAAGAAGAAACTAAAAAAGACTTTACGCTTCCCACGTTCCGAAACTCTCGCGTTGCGTCTTGATTCGACTCCGCCCCAGGCGATATCTCTCGTCTGTCGCCGGACCATAAATCGATTTCAATCGGACATCGATAACGTCCGTGCCGTGGATCGAGGAAATATTTCAGAGCCTCCGCCTTTGGGAGCAACGCCTGACGATCCTTATCGCAAAATTTTATTGTTTCGCAGATAATAAGTCGTTCGAAGATACGGGCCACCAGCCAAATCGCCTCGAAGATCGAACATGGGCGCGTGATGAATTTTTCGCGCTTCAAACGATCGATGATCGTTCGCTATACGGGTTCGAACTTGAGACGATGAAACATCGAATCTTTGATAATTTCGCGATAGATGTACGGTGGATGTGGAAAGTTATAAAGATTAGCTACAAAGGTTCGTTAACTCCGTTGATCCGATTTCGTCGATGATATTTGGACTGCGGATATTTACGCAGATTCGTATCTGTACGAAGATTATAATGTTCAGTGGAAGAAACATCTGCGAACAAGAAGTGACCTGCATCGTCTTTAATAACCTTTGTAACAGCATTGTGGTCATTCAAAGGAATAACAGTCGACCTTTTGCTGGCAGTTCGCGTCTAATTGTATCCTTGGTGCTTGGCGATTCTCGGATTGAAAAATTCGCCTAACCGGGTGACTGGGCAGCGTATCTGATCGCGGACGTAATTGCGTCCTGATGGTGGCGGACGATTGCGCGATTTTTCATCCGCGGAGCTCTCGTGGCTCGATCGCGACGCAGATTAAACGGCGCGCGAGAGTGCAACGGCCGCGTTCCGATCGCTTTCCATATCGCTCGTTGGCGTAATTTATTAAAGGGATCGCGAGAAACGGTCAAGGACCAGTTGGAGCGCGTTCGTTCGTTCTCTCAGGGCCGTGAAAGTTCCTTGACAGCCATGGAACGGCGCATCATGAGAAACTGGCTGCAGCATCGGCGTCCTTTCGGAATCGGGAATGCCCCGCGAGTCGATTGTCGTCGCCGATACCATGTACTAACCGCTGGCAAACCGGCCGAGATCATTCTCCAACCCGAACCGACTGCTATCGCTTCATTCCAAGGAAGTTGGCAAGTGTTTCGCCCCGGTAATAGAGATCCAATCGTTCGATACGATACGTGTAGTAACTTTGTACTTGTATGTTGGATCGTGTCGTGATCGGATCCGATCCGTTTCGCGTGGCGCCAAATCGTTCGATTCTACCAGTCGTATGAACTTTCGTTTGTTCGTGTGTCACGAGTGCTCTTTTCCGATTTAATATATATATATATATGTGTGTATAAGATGTAATACACGCGCACGCATGTACTGTACTCTATTAAGATACCTTTTTGTTGTATTTATTGGAGAATTTTAATAAATTGCGTCGAATGGAACGATACGTTTCTAACAAAACAGCTAGAAAATAAAAGCGTTACTACTAGTAGTAAATGTAGTTATCGTGGATTTTTCTACTAGAATTTAATTTCTCAAAGATTTTCTCATATGCCACTTTTTCCTTAAACTTGTCAGATAATTTCATTACACTTGCACGTATCGTCTTTGCCAACACGTTGCCTACCATACGACGCTTCGTGTCCCTTGCCCAGTCCATTATACCACATGACACGTTGGCCTGTCACAGTACGCATATTACAATTTCTATAATAGCAAAATACTACAAGTTGTTTTCACGCCTATATTGTGTTTACAATATCCGATAAGTTGCCGAGAAGCCATTACTGTTGCTTCGTGTCGTAACCGGGAAGAAATTGTTAGAAATTCTGAAGAAAACGACGGAGATTTTTAAGAACAGGAATCATCCAGGCTACTTTTATTCCAATAAATCCACACAGTAAACGAGAATTGCATGTAGAGAGACGCGTGTATATTTAAAATTTCTAAAATAATCTTTCCAAACAAACTCTAAAATAGCCTGAAGCGTTAAAGCCACACGACCACGAGGAAAGTTGCACGCTCATTAAACGACCTCACCCTTTTAAATGTCTCGATCGTAAGCAACAAACGTAAACTATTGGCATGAAGGTGTTGCGTGGAACAGCGGTAGACATAAATTCCGCCTAATGTGTCTACCAATTTCGTTCTCGACGATCATCAAGGAGTTCAGCAGTATTCCAAACATAGTCACTGGAGGCACCCTAAAATGGAGGCGAATTTATCACAATTATGTCATTTTATCGTAAACGCTGTTACGGCTGGCTCTCGCAATACTGGCTGCTCATGAATCGGAGGAGCGTTGAATCAGCGTTTACTAGTTTTTCTCACGATCCCACGATAGACCTTGCTCGAAGGCAAGAATAACGCTACGCGGGACCGAAAGAAGTCAGGAATCCCGTAATCCGCGGCATCTTTGCCGGCGAAAGGCCGGGGGTGGTGTTTATTCCTGGCATTGGCCAGCCGAAAGATTCAGCAAAACGAGATCCAGGTAGCCAAAAAAGCGAAACGCATCGTGCTCGTGTGTATTGTAAGTAAGCTGCGAGACCGATCGAGCAACATTAATTGGCTGCTCAAGGCTTCTTCTTCGAACAAAGTTAGCCAGATTGTGGGATAAAAGCAGGTGCAAACGAGCAAAAAGATCGAACGCGAGAAAGAAAAAGGAATTGGCTCGATCGGCTTCTCAGCGCGATTACATAAGCGTAACAGGAAGGTCGATCCACGAATTCTTGATATCGTAATTTCTTCTCTCGGAGATTTAGAGGAGCGAGTTTCTTTTTATTCGCTCGCCGAATCACGTCCACTCGAGTCACGGATAATTCTACCTTTAGTTGTCACAGAATGCTCTAAAATCATTTTTTCGTAGGTCTTTCTACGTCGAATATCGTGGCCAATAGATGCGATCGACTTGGAATCGTACGGGTAACGATTCTCTTTTTCATAGTCAAATCAGGCTCGATTTAACGTTCGTTATACATATGTATATTATTATTTCGTCAAAGCGGAAAGTAACGAATTTGTAAAATTGTAAGAAACCGATTCAACAGGTTGCTCTTTATTCTATGATAAATTAGCTTCTAGCGCGACTTGCTTTTATTAATTTTAATGGTAAGAGAGAATTCTTTAACCTCGTAGCTTGTTCGCACGCTTTTTACATTACTAGCAGGCAATTTCACAATACAGTAGCCGTATTTGAAGCGTTAACGTTTCCTTCCAATAGACATGCTTTCCTAATTAATCATAAACAAATACGATTAAACGGTGAATTACTTACATGACCGTTGCGAGCATCGATCACTCGGGCAGTTGGCCGGCAGCCATCGTTTTTCATTGTATGAAAAGCAACCGACTTTCCCTCTCTCTGCCGACGTTGTTCTGGTCACGGAACGAGCGCTTCCGCGAGGTTGCGAAACGCGGCCGCGGACTTTCCTGGCTGTCGGCCGACGTGGAAGTTCCACGAAGCAGCGGCCGCAGCCAGAAGACAAAAGGCGCGGTTGCGTGGCCGCCTCGAGGGCGAGCCGCGCGCATGTCAATGCTCCGGCAATTAAACCTTGTTTGGAGGCTCGCGCCGACTCGTTTTGTTGGCCGACGTCTCGCGCGTAACCGCGCGCACCCGCCTGTCGACCTCACAACGGGAAAGTACTCGCAGAAGCGCCGCGCTGATTTATTTCCGCTCGTCGACTAAACCTCGCCGCTCCTTTTTTCACCGAGATTTGTACGTATGTCGCCGAGCAACGCCGCCTAAGTCGTTCCTCTGCCGTACTTCTTATTTCCCCGTATAAACATTGCTCGAGCGGATGGTAAACTGGAGCAGCTTTTTGTCCAAGAGCGGAGGAAAGTCGCGCGAAGAGGCCTTTTATAGCCGCTGTTCTCCGCTTCCACGCTCGCTCGAGGGGGAGAGTGATTTTTCTCTTCCCCTCGTAGATTGCGCTTTTTCTTCACGGGCTCGAGACGCGTCACCGTCGTTCGTTGAATTCTCGTTGCGATTAAACGGCGATTTATCAGCTACAGATTCGTGACAGTGATGAATGCCGATCGGAGGAGCGCGCGCGAAACCGGGTCACGATTCGAGGCGATCGCGGCAGGTGAGTACTCGCCTAACCGCGCGTTCAAGTCTCCGCTGTTCGGTTCGCGCCTGACGCGACTGACCTACTGTTCCACTGTTTCTCTGCAATGCAAACGAATTTCCATGCTTTTAGTTTCGACGTTGGTCGAAGAAACACTTCTGGACATCATTGTTTCGTCTTAGTAATCTTCTTTTATTCAATCGCCACTAGATCTTTGTTTCAGACGATACAGTTTATTTTAATACGTTGCTTATCGCTTTGTTCCTCTTCTAAAAGTGTTTCTCTTCGTATGCATAAATTGTACAAAATACAATAACCGTGTCAGCGATATATAATTAGTCGTAAATTTACAATTCAGAATTATATTGATTTATCAAAAATTGAGAGACCGTTATCGTCGCAGATGCTGCGCATTCCAGAGATCTCCGTGTTGAAAGTATTAAATAACGATTACCAAACGGATAATCGAGAAGCACCGATGTAATTACCGCCGAAACGTATTTGCCAGACGCGGTCACGTTCCGTTCCATTTACCACAAAGTATCTTCTCGAGAATTTATGAGCAGCATGAGAGTACCGGCCCGTTCCAGCCAAAATTCCATCACCTCGAACCAGCTGGCAGGTGAACGAGTTTCAGATGCGGACGCTTCAATAAATTCTTCGCCCTTGGGTCACGTTGTGCACCGGTTAAGGGCCGAGTACAGTCCGACGCTACTTCGAAACCGTACTTTGCATCAACGAATCCTTACGCAATAAAAATCGACCATTTTCTTCAATCGCTACACAGAAAATACGGATGTATCAGAATTGAGATCAGACTTTTACTTTTCGAATACAACTTGCTTATACTTATTCCTGTTAATTTCGTTTCTCGCTATCTATAATCGATGGACATAGATTCTACGTTCAAACACTCTACTCTAATTAATCGATCATGACTATTTTCTGCCATAAATAAACGTTAAGATTAAAAGGACAAAAGTGACGAAGAACTAATGATAATTAAACAACATTCTGTACGCTTCTTTTACGCTTTACGAGTACAATTAGACACGGCAGCTTAAATTTCCGCGAGATCGCACGGTTGACTCATCATCGATCGCAAACAGAGCAAAATTCCGGGCGAGGAGTCGTCGAGCGTTGATAAACAGCGTTTATCTAACGGCGTAATATACGAGGTTGCTTAGCTTGTTAACTACCAGCCTTGCTCGCGTCTAACATGCATCGAGAGCCTCTAATTACGAGAAGCCGCGAACCCCGCCACGCAGAAAAACCGATCGCATTACGCACGATAATCTTGGTGGAAGCGTAAACGACAGGCAAACGCATAACACCGTGACGTGAAAAATAACCGCTACAAATCGACCGCGTCGATCGCGTTAATCGAAACGACCGGCTTCTGTTTCGCGATGCCGTTTGACGAACTAATTAGCGTAATTAGTGGGTAAATCGGAAAGTGGTCGGCCGTCACGATTCATCCTGGATAATGAATAAAATCGATCGCCAGCATGCGATATCTTCACCCCCCGACGCGCGTGTCTCTTTATCGCGTGAACCAGTTGCGATCGTTCGTGGCATCGTAGCACGAACGATTTCTTCGTTCAGACGTTTGCTTTACTCTCGTTTGATCGCTGTAAAGAGCAACGAGCACGGATAATTAATTTACTAGTCGATGTTAATATATTTCCAGGAATATAAATTATCTGTCGCGAGGAATGCTAGCGATCGAAGGAGAAGAAACATTGGAAGATAAATGTACGATATTCTTCCGATTTAAATTTCGGAATTTTTGAATTTTTATCTTACACTTTCGAGTTTCACGTTGCGTTTCTAGTGAAATTGAAGCGTAGTATCTAGAACGTGAAACTTTGCCTTCTGTCTCTGATCGAGTTTGCAATACGAATCCTTAAGCCATAAATTATAGGGGAAAATTATGATACGAGTGTTCCAATTTTTCTGATTGTTATTCTAATCGTCGCTTTTTAATTTAACTAATTTAACTAACTACCATGACTTTGACGAATCAATTTTGCTCTCATTTCCGCGAAACGAGAAACCACGCGTACCAGTGAAAATTTCTTCGTATTTTATTCAAAGCCGAAATATTCTTCAGAGAAATACGATTGGAAATGAGTGGAAGAACGCAGCAGGGATGAAAACGCAAATTTATATATTTCTGGATTCCCATCAAAATTCAATATTTTCCCGCTAGATAGATACAACGTTGCACTGCGCGTCATCTCGGAAAGTTCCCGCGGATTGCATATTCCCATGGCGACGCGACGCGGCCAAACGTGCCGGTAGGTGTCCTGCGGAAATTGGACTCGAAAGCTGTTTGAAGCGCATAACCGCTAGCTTGTATTATCAGTGCCGGCGGGCTGGCGCGTTTTCTGTGTATTCCCAACGGTCTCGGTCCCGGCGTTCTTCCTCATCTTCGGCCTCTAATCGCGTATTCTGGCGCGGCCTTTCTCACAGCTCGCGCGGCGTGCACACGCTGCGTCCACGGCGATTCGTTCTACGCGTCGAACGCCGAGAGGCGATGCGTTCGCCGCGCGGAGAGAATCGTGCCGGGATTATTACACGCGCGAATAACGTGCAGGCACGTAGGCACGCGTGTCACGCGCGTGATTAAGATTTTCTCATTACCCCGGCATAACGCGCCGTATCCAGCATCCAACGTCTACTACCACCTCTCCTCTCCTACTAAGCGATGGAAGCACCGTTTTTCCATCGCGAGGACAACAAGCGCGGAACACGGCTTTTCCACGAACCGGCCTGTGCAATTATTCGCGGATTACACGTCGTCGAAAATATTCGAACGGTGAAAGCTGTCTGACAACGACCGACAACTTTGGAGCGAGTTCTTGTACCTTACACGATTTTTTTCTCGGTTTCTTTTAGCCTTTTTGCGTTCTTTCGAAGAAAGATGTTGGAGCAAGGATTGACCGCGCTGATAGATTTGGAATTGTCTCAGTGACCACTTTTTTCACGACTTGGGGGAATGTGGATTTGCTTTTTTTTTCTTTTTTTTTTTTCCTCTCAACATAGAGAGTTGGAAAGTAATTTTGTGAAAAAGAAATTTTTTTGCACAATGAGCCATCTAGAAGACTTTTCTTGCTTTACGTGGAAAAGATTACGATTTTCAATACCGATGGCAGAGATAGAAATTAAGAAGTGCTAAAAGGTTTGTTTGTAACGTTCTAATAAAATACGACAGATACATAATTTTTGGAAAATTAGTTGAAAGGCCAATTATAAATTGTTTTACAAAAGAATAACAACGAAAGAATATTTTACAAAAGAGATTGAGATTGTTAAGCGTAAATATGAACAAACCGACAGAAAATACCGACTATACAAAAGGGAACAATCCGCTGTTTCAAACAGAGAATAGTATATAACGATATCATTGTCAGATTGATATAAAAAATTCATAGGAACGTTATTTCAAAACCTACAGAACGATCCCACACGAAAACTCGATTTTAACGTCTGCCGTTTTCTTTCCACGACTTCGAAGAAAATCAAGTTTCCTAATCGCGATAATATATCTTCGAGCCAAGATATATTTTCGACGTCGTTGAATGGTTCTCGGTTTACAATTCAATAATCCATAACTCACGCTTGGAAAAACTTTACACGGGGAATCGACCAAGTTCGACAGGCGTAAAGCTCGTTCCTACTCGTGTCCTTCCATTGAATGACCGGGAAAAGGGTGCGATTACGCAATCGTGGCGGGAACTCGCCTATCCCGAGTCGTTCCCAGCCGCGTATCAACGACGTAAGAGGCGCCGTCCGCACGATAATGTGAGTCATTCTCTCTAATTAACGATGTTGAGCGAGCGTAGTAATCTATGAGCCATTCCCAATCCACATTTTTCAATTTATCGTACGGGGGAGAGAACGCATCGAAGAGGCAGTGCGATGTCGACGTTTCGATTCCGCGTGAACATCCGGACGATTCATCACTTCCATGGAAATAATTATGCACGAACGTCTTCGATTACACCTTTTACAGTGCTCTTCGTGGCGACTCTTTGCCAGTCTTGGTAGCTCGATAATACCTGACAGGCAAACTGAGTTATTGGCAACACAGATGAGATTACAGCATTGAAATCGCTGCTCCGAATCCCTTTTTTATCGGGGAAAACATTTGATTTAATTTTGATTTGTATCATAAAATAGAGACGTCGATCTACATTTCAGAATTTAGCCAGGGTTTTTTTAAAGTTTGGTAGCTTGATAATCTTTGATATCATTCCTCTGAATTTTTAATTTTATTTAAGAAAGTTTGAAGTAATATAACGCGATTGAGATGTTGATGCATATTTCAAGGTTTTAAAAAATGTGTCTGACCACGAAAAGCCGATACTACTTGCGAACGTTTCATTGGTTAATTATTTTTCTGATATCGTTCCTGCTTCGTTTTTTCTTTGATCTGGATTAAACATATTTGGAAGATAATTTTTAGTACGAATTTGATAAATATTCTTTGGTTATTAATATTCTCCCAAACGAATACTAATTCTTCCGATCTGTAAAGTAATATAAAAGTAACGCGATAAACGTAAATAATTATATATAAACCTGTATCTCACGCACAAATAAAAGGGAATATCGACGTTATCAGAAATACTATGCATATAACGATTAGAAGAGTCGAGAACCTAATTGACGACTCTAATACTAAATCCTCCTAGAAACAGAACCGAACAACTGACCCACTCGCACAAGCTCATCGTAAAAAAGGTACTCCAGCGCGTCTCACAATTTCCTTTCGCGCTCCAATTGCGAAACAAGAACAACATTTAAATTTCGAATCGACAGGTCTGCTCTCCGCAACCATAGCCATTCTCTTCCTCTAATTAAAAAAANCGCTTTATACTCTTCTCTCGCTCTCTCTTCCTCTGTATTCGTTGTACAAAGGCGTACGTATGAAAAGATCAAGCATATAACTCAACGTACTCCGCATTGACTCATCGATACCGGAACTTCGCGAAACCAGTGCCGATGGAACGCATTCAGTCACGTCCTTGAACCTTGCCTTCGCTCGCGTAGAATGCACGGACGGAGTAATTGAACGAGCGCACCGATCGATCGTCGTCACCCAGAAGACGGATCACCGTGGATCGTTGCGCAAGAAAACGACGTTCTACGGGTCCTGGACGATCCACTCTCGGCGCCACTTGTCGTCGCTGTGTTTCTTTACTCCGCCGTGAGAGATTTCGCTAAACGGCTTGATGAAGACGTAGCCTAGCCGCGGGATCATCGGTAACAGCATGAAATTCTAATTATCGGGAGAGACGCGGTATAATGATTGGTTGGCCCATCGGGAGATGGATGGTAGAACGTCTCAGGTGAACGTTTCGCATTGGTCTGATCGGTGGAACGCGCTTGAAATTCTGTAAATAGGTTGATTTCAATGGAGTGGTGAAGGTAAAGATGTTCCTTCGGACGAAGATTCTTCGACGCACTCGTCAGGAAAAATATGAAAGGGACTTTGAAGAAGGTATAGCTTTTTTCAGGTGGCATTAGGAGCAGCCTTGATTATAGGAAAGTATACAGCGAAACTCGAGGAAAGGTTAAAAAGTGTAAAATGACGCTGAATAAAATGGGAAAAACATAACGAGAAATGTAAGTAAAAACGTACTATAGGTAAGTGGTATCTGAGAATAAATTCTACCTACATTCAGACCATCGAAATTTACATTGGAATTGCACTTGATTCATTCTGAACTCGATTTCTTTCTCGCCGTTTGTATAAAAACTGTTATAAATATAAGAAACTGTTATCGCTATTACTTTATCATAATCCTAAAAACTTGTTCCACGACTCGTTCACCACCCATCACGTTCACCTTCTATCAAAAACAATCAGCCTGAGCAAAAAGACCATCTTTCCTAAGCATCCTCTCATCAACTTCGCTCGGTCAGACGAACAAAACTTCAATTTCCCATGTTGATAATACAATGTCACGGTGAAATGTTGCGCAAACGTACCGTGAAACATAGAAACAGATGTCGAAACGAGCAAGGGGGAAGCATTCGCCAGACAGCAGAGGGAAGGGAAGCTCGAGCGTCGCGTAACGACTTAAACGCAGCTGTAATCACATTGTTTGTCCGGTAATTGCGCGTTAATAGATGAGAACTGGGTCTGCGGCGGCTGCAGGGCTACGACGGACCGGTGGTAACCTGCCTTCGCCTTGCGTAATCCAAGCGAACTCGTGGCCGGTCGAAATACATATCGGCAGTTCGCGTCAAGTTCCGTGGCTTCGACTGGGTAATTCGCGAATTCCACGCTCGCGAGAACGCCCCGGGCCAATACACCGACTCACGGTGAACATTTCTCCAGCTTATCCTCTCTCTAAGAGCCGTGTATTACACATTTTTCGAATTATCTTCACGCGAGGCCCCGGCCTGTACCGTTTGTCCTTAATCCAGGCTGTGAACCGCCGAGGTTCAGGAAACATTTATTATCCCTGAGAAACGTGTTGCGAAGCGACTTGTCCGGCGAAACTGTTATTTCGAAGATGTGCCTTTTCCGATTATTTTCTCCGCTTCTTATCGGTGTTCTCGTTTGTCTTCGTCGTATACTTCCAGCTCGATCTGGTTTCGAATAGCATTTGCAAGTTTGATAAGCGAGGGTTCGTGGTTTGCATGGTGGATCTGAGAGACGTCGTTCGTATACTTTAGACTTTTGTTCGAATTTTTCTAATCAGTTTTACCGAGGACAAATATCTTAGTAAATCTCAGATCGTCAGTTGCTCGGATTAATCGACATTTTCCTATCTAGTTATTCTCGTAAAGAATCGTTTGCGGTTTATACGTTTCGTATGTAAAGTGTCATCCATCGAAGATCTATAACGAGCATTGGAAAAATACACAACCTGTGAATGCATATGCACGCTGATTCGATAACATTGTTCTGGACTATGAACGTTTAATGATAAGATACGCGTTGCAGAGTACTATTATATGGTTTGAAAAAAGAAAACGTAATTCGTTCCTCTGCATAATTGAAGACTCAAACATATTTCTATAATTAGTAGAGTTTATTGTATAATTAACGACCGTATGATACACTTGATGGTCTCTGGAAATGTTTGTAAATAATGAATATAAACGACGAAGGAATCTATTTTTGTAGCAATAAGAAAAATGGATCTCGAACACCTATAGCGGATCTCTAGAATTAACGATATCGTGTAGGACTTTAAACTGAAAAGCAGAACGAACTTCTGCATAATTGAAAGACTAGTTTTTATCGAGCAGCGTGATCGCCCGTCTGCTTTTTTATCGGTGTTTAACTTTGGCGTTTGATAGATCAAACTGTCCGGTAAAAGAGGCGTAAACGCATTACAGAAATACCACTGTGACGCGTGAAAACCGCTCGAATTAGAATCGTATCGCTCGCCGTGATTCGATCGCACAGCATTGACGCTCGTAACTGTCATTAGCTCGACTTCTTCTAACTCGGATTATTCGAATAGCCGCTGCCAGCCAGTGGACTTTTCGAATTACGCACGCAACACGTTAACGATACGTTGGCAGAGAAAAAAAGATCAACGATTGAGTAGAAGAACGCAAACGTCAGAACTTTTAAGTGAGTTGCAAGAAATTTTATCCGTTTCGTGGTTGACGTTGATGGTTTTTGCGTGCAACGTGGCCTCAACTTGTCACCTGTATTGAATATGCAACACGACCTAATTGGTCGTTAATCGTAGCAAGGACTCGACATGGCGATTTATCGCGACGGCCTGCAATCTTTTTCTTCCAACGACGTTTCCACTCAGCTTCTGCCCCTGAAATTACTTTGGATCTCAAGCTCATGCTTGGATATATCGTACAGGAGGAAAACGAAGCGTCAAATATTTAATTAATCGCGAAACGATACGTTCCGAAGAAATGTTTAGATATTCGGCAAGTTCCGTGCATAGAATGGACAAAAATCGAGATATCGAGCACGGTAGGACTTGCGATTAACGTTCGCGATTGGACTTCGCAGAGAAAGTTTATGTGAATTCATATTTTTATATACATTATTAAAGAAATAGAATCTTAATTATTATCTTAACATTCAAGTTCACCCTCTAAACTTTACTTTGGACATTCTGTATATTTTTGCATATTTGAATATCCTACAAATACGTAAACATCCATTGTGACATTAAAGCTGCATCTAGTTGACTCTGGACCTTCATCTCTAGAAGCGTTTATTTTTATCTATATTCTAAAACGCAAAAAGAACGTTCAATAAGTTGGCAACACCAGGTATTCACTTTGAAAACTAAATGGTTCTAATGCTGCTTGACAACATAGTGGGTTTTAAGAGTGTTCTGGCATAAAAGACATGAAATGTGACTTACCATTTGTCATGTTTTTCGTCCGTGGTCCTCGGGTGTTTTATACATCGTCGATAGTGGAACAAGTGCGAGCTTCTCAGTGTTCAGCTCATCTCCAAGAACTCGTTCCTTTCCTGCTCTAAAACCCGCAGACTTTATCTCCTTCTTTCCTCTCCGTTCGCCCTCGAGAAGCCGAGACTCCCACGCAGCATCCTCATTTCCTGAACATCACGTTCGCGCTTCGCTTTTAAATTCCCTCACTCCTACACAGCGTCGATCAGCGTTGGTCATCTCCGATCGTGAGCAACCTCGTCAGCCCGCGGTTTCCCAGACTGAGCGCTCGCGATCGCCGCGTTATTTTCAACACCGGCGATAAACACTTTCCCCTATGAACTAATCGATTAAGAATCGGCACAACCGAGGATCGTGTACTTCAATGACGCATCTGCAAATCCATCCTTTTTTTTTTTTCTACCGTCGTCGATCGGAGATTACAAAGATCCACCAAGATGCAACGATCCTGTACCGAGTATCGTCGATTACTATCAACGCTCGTTTTTATTCTGTATCGAAAACAATTAACTTTCCAAGTGATTCGTTACGAGGATTTATGCTAGAAGTTTCAGAGTAATGAATAATATATAAAATGATATAGGGATGATATATTTTCAATGTAATAATAATAATAATAAAATGATAATCAATTCGCAATGTTTCATAGAAATTTTACAAATCTACAACGGTGCGTCTCTGGAAATTTCAATGACTTTGATCCTAATTACATTGCATTATATAGTTTCGGTGGATTCAAGAATTCGATCGTTTTAATGCAAATTTTACGTGTTGATCATCGATGATTCTGTTAGTAAAGTACCTCGATCAGATCTTGTGTCCTCAACTTCAATTGTGAAAAAGAATCACGTGGAGTAAAAGTCGCCATTGTCGGAGCTAACGATTCCATTTACATAATCACCGCATTAAAAGCAATCCTAACAGCGTCTGAAAATAGTTCAACAAATCAAACGTTTCGTACTACGGTCACTAGAGAATAGGGTGAAAAAATTGATCAGGAAAGACGAAGAAACGTTGATAATATCGCGAAATAGAATCAGATGGTTGGCGATACGATCACGAGGCTAGATGAAAAAGGCAGCATAGAGATAAAGATCGGGAAACGCGATCGATCCGGGGCTGAATCGGCGTGTGGCCTTGAGCATCCGTAAAGTGCAGAGTAAATGGCGAAGGAGGCGAAAAAGTTGAGAGCAATTCAAGGATATCAAAGGAGGTGTGAAAAAACGACCTGCGAATGTTCCATGGACAGGACCGTTCTTACATATCGCGCGCATTGTTTTAAAATCGATCGAGCTGCTCTCCAATTTCATTTGCTGTTTATCGCGCTCGTTTTATATCGTCACGAGGCCGCGTACGTCCCTTTGTGTAATCTTTCGAGGTTAGTAGAATGATATTTTATTGGGAAAAAATCCTTCGAGCGACAAAAAGAAAACGTGTAAGCAAAACGACGGGAGTGGAAAATGAATCGGGAAAGGAAGGCCATTATATCGCGAAGCTCGCGAACAGCTATACGCTATGTGGTCAAAAATTTATGACATACGATAAAAGCTTTAATTATGTTGTAATCAAATATCGTTTACCATTTTAAGCAAATTCTATTCTACTTTTTTCGATGATGATTTATCCTCTCGGTTTTACTTTTCTCATCTCACGGTCAAAGTGACTTCCGCAGCTACGTCGTGGAAAAAAAGTAGGCAAAAATTACAAATTTGTTGGATCGCTCCTCCCAATTCTGCTGACCACTTAAGAACTTAACAAAATTCGGTATCGTTTCCATTATTTGATTTATTCGTCGATAAAGCGAGGGAATCCACGGAGGCTGCAAAAAAGCGTGAATACACGATTGGAGAGTACGACATTAACGGGTCGATACAGAGAGAAGTTTTCAATGTCCACAATAAACTCGCGAGGCATCTGCTTTGCAATGGTAATGCGTGCCAATTTAAATCCACAGCCCTGACCCTCCGTGAGCGAGGGGAATTCTATTTGCTCTGGACTTGGTTTATTAAATCACGCGGTTTTTGCGTATTCCGAGATTTTTTTGCCGGTCATTCATTGGAACATGATTGATGGTTCGACGGCGTTACAGACCGGAGCCTTGAACTTGGATTGCCGGTAGCTCTATTCATCTTGGCGCAGTTTTTGCGGCCAGTCTGGGGACTCGTTATCAAACCTAAATATCTGGCCGCGTGTAATTTATTATTTTCTTTCGAGGACAATCCAATTATCAACCCGATGAAAATTTTACATTAGCAATGTCCTATCAAAACTTCATTAATATTAATATTCGTATCCGGTAAGGTGGTTGCTGGTAACTACCTTCAATTAACGATCTATCGAACGTACCACTTGATTGACCGCCATTGAAATATGGTGCGTGCCAGCCGAGATGCTCGATCATTCTACTAACCTTTCGTCGGCTGAACTCTTCCAAGTTCAAGATCCAATTTACTAACCTATTTGCGTAATGCAACGTATCGCTAGTCGTACGCTCGGTTTATTCGGATGAACTTGCAAATTGAATGAAATTTCCACGCAGAATGGAAATACTGCTTCTTCGATTCTTAACTTTCGTCGTTCGATTGGAAATATTCATCCGTTGGGCGAAATTTCAACAGAATTATTAAATTTCACGCAGAAATCTAAACTCTAGAACGTCGTTAAAGAGACCGGAGAAGAATGGCCATAAAGACGAACGTCTAAATGGTTCCGCAGCGGAGGATTCTCGGGATGGTAACGAAGCGATGTCGTCAGTGGAGGACGATCGAGAAGAGACGAAGATAGCGTGGCGATGTGCGCCTCACCGTTGCAGCGTGTAACGGTCACTGGAGGCGCGCGTTCCCCTGGACCATTCTAATATCAAGGACTCCGAGACACACGGACCGCGGAGACGGAAGAAGGGTGGGGGCGGTTCGAGCAAATGCAATCGACCCCTGACCCGGCACGCTGAAACCTGGAGGATATCTGACTCATGACGCGCGCAGGCGTCCTATCGTGGCGGCGCGTCATCGCGCGTACTCGCGGCCCTCGTCTTGCGTCTTTCGCGGTAATCTCGAAAGGGGATCCAGGCCTCGTTAATCCTGATCCGCCTAATAATGGTAACCTGACCGGGAACCTGTGCATCTCCATCCGTGACCTAACATCGTATCATTATCGTTGTATCGTCGTTGATACGTTTGTCGGTCCATCGATCAGGAAAAATGTATTCGTTTTATTATTCTATTGTTATTTTAGAGATACTTTGAACAGATACGGAGGTGGATTTTGGTTCCTTTTTTTTGGGTCTGGATAGCTTAGGAAATTGGAAGTTTTATTCTTTATTTATCGCAAAGATATATCGTAGAATGTTGTACATATAGGACGTAGAATCCCGAATATAGCAAAAATAGAATGTAGGAAGAATATATATCTCCAATATGAAATATCCTCAAATATACGATATAAAAAATATACAAAAATATAAAGAACAGGATATTTCAAATTAGGACATGCCAAATATAAAATATGGCGAGATATCCCACTTTCCAAGCATTCTGTAAAAAAATCGGTCACAAACTTTCAACAGCCTATTTCCCAATTTCTTCGATAGAAAAAAAAAAGATAAAAGTCATAAAGAAAAGAATACACGCGTGAAAGAGAAACGATGGTAAGTAAGCGCCTGTACGGTTTCACAAAGCGTGCAAAACACGGGGACGAGCGGTCTACGTGATCGTCGATGGCAATCGTACACACGCGAACAGTTACATCGCTTGGGATATGATTATTGGCCGATCGGAATAATAATTGTAATCATCGTTGGGAGATAATGACGAGGTGACGAGACGAGAACTGCGGTCAGAGGAGCTCAGATGCCAGAGGTGACACACGCGACACACGTGACACACGGCCGTCCACACCTCAGCACGTCGAAATGAAATGCCGCGTAACAAACTTGCAAAGGGAAACGAGATAATCGCGTAAACGAATGTACGTCTTCTATCCTTTTCTCGAAGAACGTCTCGATGATGTTACACGCAACAGAGAGTCGAGAATGTCTGATGAATCTATCTTATCCTGTAGTTCTATTAAGGATGTTTATTTTATTGGAAGATCAAGCTGTTCCCCGACTTGGTTCTCGACCTTTAAAAATCTTGTTTCATTGGGAATGGAGCTGCAAGATTGATGGCATTATAAAACTGATTCTACTGATGCAACTATGTATTGTATTCGCATTCAGCATCTCCATCTTAATTTCATTTGCCAATTATTATTCGAGAAGAAGTCTCTATACTTTGTACTGTCAATGTATTTTCATATTCGTACAAATTTGATTTTTGAGAATCCCTTCGGAAAGTCCACCTTTTTCGTGTCTACAAAAATTGCATATTTTTATACGATATAACATTGGATATTACGCAAAGTTTGAAGAGACGTAATCCGAGAAGAAATTTATTTTACCTTACACTGTAACGAGTATTACGCCTTGAATATTCTATGCATATTACGTTGCAGTTGCATTTTTCTTTGCATAAAAATCGATTAATTTTGAATGTCTGAAACCAATCTCTTTGACGAATTTCATAATTTTAGCGCTAATTTCTAAACCACTAATTTTCACTTAATTCACCGTCAATTTCCAAGTCATCGATCGAAAAGATCGATAAAAATGATATCGGTTAAACGGTATGAAAATTATAAGAGAAGCATTCCTATGACAGCCGACAGGTGTTTGGAAGGAAGGTGCAGTCGAACGGTGTCGTTGGGACGAGCCGAACACGAGAGAGTCCCGAGAGTGGCCGCGCGACCCTGAGATTTCGATCCTATCTCGGCCGATCCTCGATCGAAGGACATCTCGATTGACCGAGTTGGAAAACAATGCACCATGTGGAGGACGAGGGATGCCTCGTAGAAGACAGCTCTTTATTGCAAATTATCCTGGCCTGGTGTAATTATCCGGCGAAACGACGATGCTTCTGATAGACAAAGGGGGCACGGTGTCGTTCGCGATCATCGATGCCTGGTATCGAACGGTACAGGGACGATTATGGAAACCTATGATGTCCGTATCGGTTGCTGAGAACGCGCCAGCGCTTCGTTCGCTCAAGCTTTTAAGACTGATGAGCCTTGTTTCGACTGGAAATTATCCTGCGGCGTAATAGAGTCTTCTCTGAGATTGAGTTTGAAAATTGGAAAAGAAGGAGATTGTTCGATAGTAGATTTGGCTGATTTAAATTTAATTAATGGACCTCTTCCGTGTGACGTTGAACGATTGTTGGAGTTTTGGCGAAGAAAAGAAGTTCGGTGAGAGAAAGCGATACATAATTTTTCCGTGCTACTGCTTTTTTTATTGGAAGATTTAATATGGATGAAACTAAAATAGGGGGATTTCTTCATTCATTAAGAAGACGAAGACAGAAAGCGTTTGCCTCACGTCGGGTGATTCGCATCTCGCGAACGATAATAAGCGTATTACGATTCCCCGCTCGTATATACATACATGTTAATGGCGAATCGTAAGGCGCACGTAATTGGAGAAAATTAAGACCGAGCCGAATGAGAACTGGAGATGCACGAGAGGGTCGGTTCAAAGATTATGCCCTACAAGGACCTCTCGCTCGCGGGTTCAGACCGCTCGACTACTTCGCTGGTCACCGATCTTGGTATGAGGAAGAGAAACAGGAAGAATGAGGTACGAGGTCCTCGCACTCGGGAAAGGACCCCGGAGCGGACTGCCAGTCCTGAACGCCGCTAAGGCCAGACTGGACACGAGATCCTCGTGGGTAGAACTTCGCGGTTTCATCTTCTATCCTTTTGTTGAAATTGTTCTTTACCATTTCTTTGCCATTTAATTTTGGTGGAGTATATCGTTCATTTCATTTATATTTATTGTTAGAGTATTCGGTCCCTTAACAAATTATAGACGATTAATTTCTCATTTTTTAGCACCTCAATTTCTTTATTTTTACTATTGGTAGATATCTATATACTTAGCATCTATATATACCTATATTAGTATATGTATATCCATTGCAATTTTTTAAAGCGCAGATGGTGATGTTACAGGCATAGCATGATTTAATTTGCTATTATATATTGTACAAATGACTTTTTAATTACCTCCATTCGATAAACAATTTTTTGCTATTGGTATATTGGCATATTACAGTTTATCATTGGTATAATGAAGTTTGTACGAAGACGTATTCGAAGATATATCGAGGATGTAGCGAAGAAAGTCTTATTGATTAATTCATTAGATAGGTTTGACTTTTTGACTAATTTATCATGCAGTAAAGTAGCCCTTACTTCTTCGCACGATCAGGACAGGATTTTTCAATTCTATAATTATAAGTTGTTGCTAAATTCCATAGTTGTTAAGTAGAATCATTAACCGTTCCATTAATTAATCTAATTTTAATCCCACGTTTTAATCGAAGAAGCTTTCACATGCCCATAGTCGTATTAAACTCGTACCGGACACCTTAAATAACTAACCCAAGGGTTAAACAAGATCTCGATGATGATAGACAGGTTTAATCCCTCTAATTGCTTCGTAAGACGATGATCAACCATCTGATGATTAATTGGCAGATCTTCGACGGAAGTGAATACGTGATTCGTGTAAATCGATGTTCACCAAACACGAATCCAATGCTCGTTATATTCTGTTTTCTCTTTCTGCTACTGGAATCCTGCTAAGGAACTCACGGAAGTGGTTTTCGATTTCAACGAATTTTCGACGATTTTATGGGAATCGAGGAGCCAAACTGTTTCGTGGCACGGCTATTAGCCACGGTATTATCGGCGTGCACCGAAATCTCCTGTGTCTTCGTCTTCTTTTTCCAGCAATAAATCAAGAGGCGTGTTAATGACGCTGGTGTCGGCGATTGATGCACGCACGGGCAAAAATATTGCGGAAAATAAACGACATTTAAAAAGAAAGCCACGTTTCGAAGCATAATTAAGAGACGTGCCTCGTCTTTCTTTTTTTATTCGTTTATTCGTTTGTTTGTTTATCAATAAGTATGAATCTTTTGGTATTAGAAAGCCAGGAAAAGAAATAACGAAGCGAACGCTGGTTTCTAGTTGCAAATAATCGCTGCGGATCTTTATGCATATATAGGAAATTTAAACGTGCAAAAATATACAGAATACGCGTAATATTTGGAAATGTACTAAATATTTAAAACAGGATGGTCATTATCATATTTAGCGAATGAAAGGAATTTCTATATAGGTTCCACCTCTTGAATCGTATTCGTAAAGATATAAATTTTTTCACAAATAATCGTAATCTTCTCGCGATAATTACCGTATTACATATAAAAAGATAAGTCGTGCGCTCAGCTTTATACATACGAGTACGCTGAATCTGGATTTCACTCGGTTTTTCCAAGAAGCAAAGTTCTCTTTCCCGTACACTTCGCGGAAGTTCAATTTACTCCCTCAAGTGAAGTCCAGTCACGTTCTTTGGATCGCAATATTCCCAGCTGACAAGCAAATAATGCACCTTCCCTCGGACCATGTTTCCAAGATCTACTCGTACCACTTTCCTGACACGCAGACTCGATCCACGATTCGATCCAGCGATCGTACGTTTACAGTCGATCGTCTACTTCGAAGGGAACGTGTTCATTTTGTTCATACCTGCTATGCAGCCAACTCGTCCATGTGAACTACTATTTCTTACAGTTTCGAACGACTCTATACCCTATGAACTTTTGTATGGTCTTATTTAAGGGGATCGTTGTTCTTGAATATGATTTCTCGTTATACAAATGGAAACAGATAAGAGTCTGGTCAACTGCAGTTAGGTAAAGTAAGACAAAACTGACAGCATATTTGATACAACGTTTTACTTTAACGACGAACCAGACATAAAGTTCCAAGCATCGTTAGAAGTCTTGAGCTACTGTAGAACAACAGTCGATACGTATATTACACGCGTATATAGTTGATAGATAGTTCGTGTGTAGGTTGAGATTCTATATCGTGGGAAAGAAATCAGTATCCGAGTTAGTTCGAATCGAGAAAATTCACTCGATAAATATGGTGCAAACGGATTCTTTTCTAAGAATAGGACAACCTCAAACTCAACGAAGAAGAAGGATAACTATTTCATTACCACGTCATTTAGTGGGAGACGACTTGCTTCTCGATTCTTCGCAGATCCACGCTTCGAGCGACAGTTTTATTTTTCTGACGGCTTAATCGCTATCTGAGTTCTTAATCGTGAGTTCTCCGGTTGAGCAATATTTCGACCATCACAATCGAGCAGCACGCGATTCGCACGCCGTTAGTATACTTTCGTCTCGACCTTGGCTGTACAGCCTGCCACGACCGAAAACGGCCACAGGAATCGATAGCAGCTATGCGCTGCACGCTAATTCGACGCTTTAAAATCGAGCCACAATCCCCGCCGCGTTCTTCGTGAGCGGCCCTGATGCGCTCGTCTGAGGTCGTCCGTTGATGGTGACATCGGACGTGCAAGGCCTAGTAAAATCCTCTGAATTCGCGAATCTACGCTCCTGGTAATCCTGCAACGTCTGACCCTGATCGAATTCCTACGGAATACCCAATCGAGAACCAGCAGTCGTTCGTTTTTTGATTTCACTGGCTGATTCGGACGACGGAATTCTGTGTGTTAGTTGTTGGTAGAATTCTAATCATCGTATTTTCCGTGCGAGAATGCTCGGTATTCACAGTAGGAAATTTTCTTTCGGTAGTTCGTTCCAATTATTTCGAAGATTTCATACCTTACGTCGTATATTATATAGTATACGTTAAATAAATTTTTGTACGGCACAGCGTTGCTTGTATGCGTCGTTTCGATAATCCTCTGTGAAACGGGCGAAGAACTCGAGCGGCATTTCGATTTTTTCAAGACGATACAACCTTCGTTGTCGAGCGCCCTAAAGCGGCCGATTATCCCTTACGTCATAGCTGTCGCTTTCATCTCGATTCCGCCCCGGTTGCTCGTCCGAGCGACGTCACCTTGAGAACCTACTCGACCAAGATAGCCGGAGCAAGTGGTCGTGCGCTGCGGATAATTGTATCGCGTAAGATACGCGCGCGACGCGAGCCACGGTTTCGCAGCCGCCTCGTTATACGCTCCGGCGTTTATCTCGCTGCAGCATCCCCGCGGTGACGAAGCCGGCCTGTCGCTCAACCGAACACGCGAACACCTATGGGGATCCGATTTTATCGTTTGACCGCTTTCGCACGCAGCGACGACGTGGCGAATATTCATTCCTTTTTCTCGCTTGTTTGTGAAACAGAGCGACGATAACGCGTGCAAGTACGAAGCTGAGCAAGGATAGAGAACGATGTTGAAGAAGCTTTGTCTTTAATGGGTCGAGTATGAGGAAGTATAAGTAATTGTTTCGAAGTAGGGAATCTATGGTTGTATTCGTGATACCTGATACGAAACTCGATACAGATTGATGGAATATATCAAAAAGGTTGAACTTGTTTTTTTTTAAATTAATTATTTTAATTGAGAATTTATCATTTTTTTTGTTCGTAGACACTCGATAGAAAATTTAACAGCGACTGTGCTCGTCATCGCTCGGACAGCATGGTAGGAGAAAGATCGTGTTTGAAAGCCGTGGATAGTATCGATAAGACAAGTGATTCATTCATGTTGAATGAAAGACTAATTTGAATAATTGATGTAGTAGTATGCGATACTATTTATAAACGATCTATAAATTGATCGGGGAATAGCTCGGCTAAAAGCGTTCTATTTGATATGTACTGTCTCAAACCTGTCATTTACCCTTTCACCGTACCAAAATTTATCTCTTCGATTCTTCTAAACTCAGCCAAGCGATACCACCACCGTTCCAAGCCTGTTATTCACGGCCTACTCAAAAACACGTGTACTACCAGAGGAAACAATAAGCGTTCTACGTATTTCTACGGTAGCGTTAGACATTACATATACTTACGTAACGAAATTCAGAATTTAATGGAAGATGCAGCGAATCAGTTTCAGCGGTTTATTTTCCCTTCTACTATGATTCAACATAGATCGTTGAAATTGAAATTTCGTATCTTATTTTTACTTCGTAAAATTTATGTCTCCTAATCGTTCCGAAAAGATACAATAACGTCGATTTACTAACTAACGACCGCCGTGGTGGTCAACGTGTTAAGCGATTACAATCGAAGTTTCGTTATCCGAACGCTTAATACGCGAAAGGATAAATGGAAAATCGCGCGGACAGCGTCATCAGTGTATTTTCCTGCTACTTTGCATACGCGATGGTTGGTCGATCGCGGGCATCTGTTGGATCGTATAAATCGGGGCAGACGGGGACGAAGACGACGAACGACGACGCCGCGACGGCGTCGCCTGTAAAAATAGCGTTGAAAGCGAATCGGGGAGAGTTCAAGAGCGAAGGTTTGCGAGCTCGAAGGAAGAGAGGCAGACAGAGGGACGAAGAGACAATAGGTCGAATGTAAATGCGGGAACGTGAGTCCCATCGCGAAGCAGTCGGTTCGTTCGACGAACGGAAAGCGTTGTTTCTGTCTCGTCCAGTGTTCGTCTTGTCGTTTGCAGCAGGGAATTCGAGAGCCAGAATCGCTTCCTGTCTTAGAGATGGCGATCAGCTGTCGCTTGGGCGAGGCCATCCGGTTCGTGAAACGATTTTTATCGCACCAGCGTGGTAGTGACTGTGAGACTCGTTCTTGGACGAGTAGCAGAGGGTTTTATCGTTCGATTATTTACTTATTCTTGGTGAAAAATTTGTGATTCCGCACGCAACCCCTACACTCGAACAAATCGTTTAAACCAGCATTCCTCGTGCGAATATTCCGGAAACATTGTACAATTACAAAAATTCAATTGTCAATCGGTTCCAAGAAAAATTGTACCTAAATAAATCGTCCCTTTGCAACCTGAATCTGCTACGGAAAGTGCGAAAAAATTCCTCGTTAAGTTCAGGGAAATCTATGAAACAGCGAGCAAAGTATCAAAAGCGGCGCGTCTTAAGCGCGGTAGATGGTGCACGCGCGGATTACACGGCGTGTTTGCGAAGCCATTAGAAGGCTCGTTACGTGTCATTGCCAGGGATATCAGGCGTTCGTCGTGGTGGTGACGGTGGTGTGTCCCGTCCGGTCGTTCGTCGTGTGTCCAAGCGGCGCGGACACGAAAAGCTCGGACGACTAGCGCTGCTCGCACAATTATGCATCCGCGGAAGACAGAACATTAATTTATGGTTGAAATAAGGGGCCCGGCGTGTGCGCGCGCGTGTCGGCGCGTCTGTTGCCGCGGACGAGCGTGGGCGCCGTGAGTGGCTCGCTTAAAACATTTCTCTGGTTCAGGCCCCGGTGCGCGCCTCCAACGAGACACGGCCGCGTGTTCGTTATTTGTACCCACGTATTTATATGCATATATAACTACCTACGTGTATATACGATCTCGGTTATGGCGTACCAGCGTGAGCGCGGGAATCTTTCTGGCTTGGCGGGGAAGCGCGCGCGAATTTCGTCTTTCCACATTTTTCAACAATTTCTTTCGAACGTAGATTCCAGTTTACAAGTCGGTAGATGTTCAAAAACTTATCGAAATGGATGATCGACGAAGCAACGTAAACGAAGGATATCATCGTCCGATGATTTTGAACGATTTTCTTAGACACGAATTTTATAACGTACTTTATTACACACGTAACTTTTATCAGATTGGATTGGGAATAAAATTTTCAGAATACATATCGAAGTTTAGATCTTCCTTGAACACGCGTGTTCTCGGGTTAATTGGAATTCAGCTTCTCTTAACGTAGTGCGAATCTTCCTTTTCTCTCTGTATTTTTAAGACAGAGAAATTTGGGGTACAAAGGTCGAAGACCATAGCGAGGTTGAAAAGGCGAAATAGAAAAATACAAGACACGAATAGAAACGAGAAAAGAAAAACAATTCGCTCGAAGAAGAGTCGATGCAACGCAAGAACGTAAATAAGCGACGAAATAAAATACAATCAGGGATTAAAAAAGCGACAGGAATTCCTAAAAACGGTCCAGATATAATCGAATGCTTGTTCATCTCCAAAAAAAAAAAAAAAAAACCGGAAAAGTGTATAAAGAAGGAACAAGAAGAGCGTCGAAAAGGAAAGAGAAAGGTGTAGTTAGAAAGGGAGAGTAAACGTAAGGAAGAGAGTGGACGATAAAAAGAGAAGGTAGAACGAGATGGCCGATAGGAAGAACGAGAGGGACAGGTAGAGTCCACGGAGCGGACGATTAATAACCGAGGTGTTTCGAATAAATTAAAGCACTTACTTATCTCGCGCTCGAGCGAAACACCGATAGCGGCGAGGCCCATAGTCTTTGTCGTAACACGACGAACATATTCGTTGGATTCGTTCTCACCTATTCACTCGGTACGCCGTGTTGGGGATTGCTTATACTCGGCTACCTGGGTGGTTTCCGCGTCACGCGGAAAAGGGGACGATGCTTCAAACGCAGCGAGAAAAGCAAAACTTTGTTGTCATATATATCGTGTAAAATAAGCCAGATTAATTAAGCAGATATTCTTCGCCAACTTTTCGGATCGATCAAGACAATCTTCGCGATACAGGCTATGTTGAAAATATACCGAATTTTAAAATTGCTTCTCGAAAGAAGGCAAGAGGTAACGAGCAACGAAAATGAAAGTTTCATTCGCGAAAGAGAATGTGAACCAAAAGAGGAAACCGGAAATCAATAATCTACTATAGAACTCTACCATAGAACTACTATACGCTTCTCAAACGTTCGATATTTTCACTCGATATTTCGTCTATCTAAAGAATGAAAGTAACGCCCAACCATCGGCCCAAACGACAGTTCCCCGAGCGTCTGGCTTCGATAAAAGAAATCAATCGTCGACATTTCTCACGAGTCCCAATCGATTCCACGATAATCCACCAGTTTCTTCATCGAACGGTTCGAGATTTTCCGATAGATCGGCGAGTCCATCGGTCGATGGTAATTAACCCATAAAGGAGAGGAGAATCCTCTGAACCATGAGCGCGACTTCGGTGACGCGTGTGCACGTGCATACGATACACAGAAGGAGAGTTCCAAGCGAAACAATGGAACGAGGCGAGTTCCAATCGCTTAACGGTATAGAAATATCCTCGCAACTCGGCCGACAGAGACAATCGCGGCCCGGGAGAGCAGGTCGACGACGTCTTATTCCCGCGGCTAAGGTCGTACCCTTATACGACCGTGTATATAATACGTATACGCGACGGGGCACAGGATGTCGAGGGGCAGAGAAGAAAGGAAAAAGATGGACTTCTCGAAGACTCTCTGCTTGAACTCGGATCGCGCAGGAGCTAGCAGGTTCAACGGGGTTTAACCTTGACGATGATTAGAAAGCAAAGGATCTCATCGACCTACGTTGGTTCGCGCGCTGGATCACGACTCGTCCTCGCTCTTGCAGGCCCCTCGCACAATTCTAACCACGCCACGCCACGCCACACGTTACGCCGAACAGATATCTGGGCCAGTGTCTTACCATCGCGTGTGAACATCGTAGGAGTTGATCTAGTTCGTCGCGCGCATCGAGACTGCCTGTGCTTGTCGTTCGTCGTTGTCGATGGACTAAGATTGGCGTAATTGGATCGTTGGCGAAGTATCGGTACCGTTTTGAGAATCACGGCGGAAAGAAGATGACGAGTAAGATCGGTACTTACGCGTAACGAAATTTTTACGTTGTACGAGAAGTTGAATGTGCATGATCGGTAACATTAAGTCGCATCGAAACGTCGAATTTTTGAATTGCTACGTTGAGTCTGTTCGATAAGCCAAGTCGACATGAACGTTTTTACATTTTCTTCGAATGTCGTTCTATGAAAATTTGGTATTTCGGAGAAAGAGTACAAAAGATTACCCAGCACAGCAGATGAGTGATTCAGACGAAGGTTTTTAAAATGAAACGTCTCGATGAATCGTAAGGCGATCAATTACTATGGTTACGATCATGAGAGACTATAAACTATAAATAAGTTTGATATAAGTTGCGAAGAAATTGATCAACTTCGTATCGTATCAATGTAACACACACGATCATCTAAGAAAAATACGATATTTCGTAAGTTTCTAAGAATTTCTGAAAAAATCTGCGCTACGAGCCATTCACTGGTATAAAGGTACTTAAAACGTCATGGCATCGCAATGACACGATGGCCAGCTAATTTGTGAAACGTTTCAGTGAAAAAAAAAGCGATTCCCGGAGAATAGTGGTTTCTGCAACATTTTCCACCTACGTCGAAATGTCGCAACGAATACCTTCCATCAACGGGAACGTAGAACGATTCCTCGGCGTTTCATACGTCCAGTCGATCGACGCAACAAAGGAATCTCCCCGACGTTATTGCGTCGAGATCGGAATGCAGGTGGAGGCGTCGTGACCGATTGCGATCGTTTCGCACAGATTCTCGATACATTTAAATCGCTTCGTTTGCCGGATGCTCGATCCACCATCGAGAAGAACCAACCTCGATCCCTCTTTCCTTTTTTTTTCCCTTACCTTTTTCTGTTCTTTTTTCATTCCATTCGAATCGTCCGATTCGTTCTTGACACGGATGACTTTTCGACCTGGTCCGGTCAATCCAGATGGACCACCGATGTAGCTCGATTCTCCAAACTGATTTCTACGAATCGCACGCGAGAGAAATAAAGAGAAGGTGCAGTATTTCCTATGATTTTACGATCAAACTTCGTCGAAGGATAACTTGTAGCTAGAGTGCGAGTATTGATCCAAATTTAGATTTTTATGAATATAATTTCAAAAGCGGGATCTAGACACAAATTTGTTTTACTTATTTATTATATGCGTTGGTGCCAAATTTCTCGCAGATGGAATAACCTTATGAAAGAAGATGGGATGGCTCGTAAGAGTAAGAGAACGAATTTCTGCGAGACGATAGTTGGAGGCGAAGGTCCTTTGGTCTAGAGATGCTCGTAAAAGGAATGAGTCTAAGAAACGGTGAAATCTGAAACAATAAATTGGACCTGTCTCGTCGGTTACGTGCGATCGTACGATGAGATCGTACGGTGGAGAAACGATTATAGGTTGATTTTATGACAGAGACTGGAGATAAAAATGAATTATAGTGGTTAAAATGTATGGTAAATAACGTGGGAGCAGTAGTAGTAAAAACGTTATTATTAGGCATAATCCAGCGGCGGGTCGTCGGTTGTAAAAGAAACCGCTATCGCCTTTTTTTACAAAAATATTGCACCTCGCTAATAAAATTATATATCGTTGAGTTTTTATTATCGGTTGCTTAAAAAGCATCAGAGTTCTCCGTGTATAAATACGACCTTACCAAAATATGTCTTGATCGAAACGTGTGCGCAACAAAATATTAAAAAGTGAAACGTTAATCTCGATCGGTTATACGTGTGGCTATAAAATTGAAATACATACCGTAAGAGTGAAATGGGAGTGCGATTGTTAGCGTTTGAAGTTTAAGACGCCCACGAGAAACCATCAATTACGCCAAATGATTCTCGTAGCCGGTAATTACCGGTAGCCAGGGCCGATTTGTGTCAGCAGCTGCAGCTACGTCGCGAGCCGATCGATTGTTTCTCGCGGACGCAAAGGCGAACGTGAATTGTGCTAGCAGTCGATTGCGAGATATCGTGGAGGACGATATCTATAGCGACGATGATATCATCGAACACAAAATTAAACATCGATTAGCATTCCAGAGAAAATTAAATATCACAAATTTTTACCTCGACGAATCTTCTATAATTTGTTACAATATTTTTACTGTTACACAACTAAGGTATAATTAAGTAAATTAAAGGTCACCAACTTAATGTTACAATCATCTATCAATACCAGAGATTGCAGAAACGTATCACCTTGATTTTCTTTCTGTTTGACGGACCACCGCGCAGGTATATATTGATCGACTCGAGACAGTGTCGACGATCGAGCGAACATCAATCGTGTATTTGCGTAATGAAATTGAGAAACTGACAAATTAATTGCGTTTAGAAAAATATCAATTTGCACGTGTATCCGCTGCCTAATCGTCATAATACCTACCACCGGGTTGAATCTATCGACAACACGATCGAACCATAATTCCGTCGCTCGAGCTTGTTAATCACGTCGTCTCGCTATATCAGTTCGTGTTGATCACTCATAGTTACAAGTAGCGGCGAAGGCAGCGTGCGTGACACTCGTGACGTCTCCTCTCTTTTTAAACCTTCTCTTATCTGGCACGAGATCGAGATCGAGAGCGCTCCTGTACAACTATCGAACGAACGAGAAACGAATCCACCTGTCGACAGGTAACTCGTTATCGTCCACGGCGATCGGTCACCTTTTGATTTAATAAGACCACCGTACGATGACGCGATCTTGATGTCTTTCTGTTGCGGTACGCGGCAATCGATATCTGGCCGCGCCGGTATGCGACGTAGCCAACGGCGCGGCGTCTCATTTGAATTCCGATCGAGTATCGTTTCGCTCGATCGAAGGACCTGTTCGGTATGCCAGCTCCTCGTGAACCGCGCGTTTCGCGATTTCGACCACGATCCGCACTCCGTTTTCCACGCAATCGGCGAGCTTCGTATATCGACGCGCAGATCTGGGTAAAACGGATGTTTACCTGGGTCAGAGGGATCACCAATGGAATGTGGATAACTGGATACTGCAGCCTCTGCTAGAATATCGGCAGTTTAACCGAGGACTGGAAATTTCGTGTGTTTAATGTTACACATTTTTTGCAAGATTGATTCGCAAGACGTCTCGCTGTGGACACTTATGAGTCTGCTGGAACTAATGGCACGATTTAATCGCAGTTTGCGGATCATTTCGTGAGTTTGACGTTGAACGTTTCGGGCGTAACCGGGGACAAATTGAATTTGACCAATTAGTTTCTAAAAGGACCGCTGCGAAAACGTTATCAAACGGTGGAAACAAATGGCTTCGATAAAGTTGGATTTAATTGGAGTGTAAAGTTAATCGAAATTGATTTGGACCAATAAATCTTCGATAAATGTTCGATTTGAAACGCACAGAATAAATTCATCGCGTTATTAAAGTATTATATCGAACACATCGGCAATCATTTTAAACGAGAATTATTTATCTTACATTTCATAAGATTGAACGAATGAAATCCATTCACAATTTCGCAGGTAATGACCATATTGCAACTCTGAAAACCCCCATTCGTCTCATTGCGTCTACGGAAGAGCCGTAACATTCTCGTATCTTACTCGATTCCACCCACTATCTGCATCCACGGCAAAAAAGGTAGCAAATTAGCTAATGTCGAAGATAACGACGACACCGTTCTCCACCTCTATACGTTGCCTGTTGCTGGTTCTAGAACGCGTGCAATCGTTATCCGTCGCCTCCGTGCACACGTGGGTGTTCCATTCGGGGCGTGTATTATCCCGACTGTCGTCGGCCAGTCGTGGTTGACTAATGAGAGAAAAAGCTCGAGATTTACCCTAACTTCGTCCCACATAAAATCCTTACAACCGTGTAATGAGTTCCACAGACAAGCGTGTCGTTTCGTCTCACAGGAGAAAAGAAATCGCTTCCACGCGTGATTGTTACGAGACACCTTGCGTTTTACAGCTTCCGCAGCTAGGCACAAATAGACAATCGGTTTTCATTGGAATCTACGAAACGCGGAGTGGTGCTTCGAATATACACCGTGTCTCGTAACTCTTCGAACAATCTAAAAACTTCCAATCCCTTAGTGCGGTGGTTAACAGGTGGTTAGCAAGAAAGGCAGAGAAGAAGTCATATCGTGAAATAATTTTATTGGATATAGCATATCATTGCACATTATACGGAGATTACACAGATTATACAGAGATTTTTTGCACTCACTGAATATTACAATGGTTGCTTTACTTTATTGCTTAAATTACGTATTTTTGCATATCATACGCATTCTGTACATTTCCATATCTTTATATTTAAAGATTATATTTAAAACGTATAAATAAAATACGCTGTACTATAAGCTACAGATTTTTACGCGCTTATATGAAACGTTAATAATAATAATAATAATAATAATAATAATAATAATAATAATAATAATAATATAGGAAAATATTATAATAATAATAATAATAATAATAATATAGGAAAACGTGGAGATATATAATATATGCAGAACAGTCGTTTCAGTACTCGATAGGCGATGCAAATCTGCAGAGACAACTCGATCGAGAAACCAACGAAACGAAAGAAACGCGAAGAGAAAAAGCGCACGAAAAGCCTGTGAATAATACACAGATGGTCGCGAAAGCTATACGGGTGATGCGGAGGACCGAGCGTGACGGCGCGTAGCGGCGAGATTACAGGCTCGATAATTAATATATCGAGCGGTAATTAATATATTGGCCCGGCAACGTCGGCAACGTGTTATTAGAGAGGAACCCTCGAAAAAGAGGACCGACACAGGTTCGCCTCTTTGCGGCGACAGATTCCGCCTTTTCGACACTGCGAAACATCGAACGACGCCTCGAGATGAAAAGAGTCAGCTGGCCTCTTCCGCTTCCCCCTCTTACTTCAGTCGCGTCGATCGTGACTCAATTTATCACTGATCATTTGCGCGATACGAATCCATCGCTGTCGCGAATAAACGTCCGCGAAGTTATTACAGCGGCGACGGTGGCAGATACGCGGACGATCGGGAACACGCATCGTCCTTCCTCGCTGCCTTTCATATGCTTGACTGTAATTTATCGATCGACCGCCTCCGATAACTTCGTCCTACCCTCCAGCCTCTCTCTCACACACTCTCTCTCTCTCTCACTCTCTCTCGTTGAGCCTTTCTCGATCGCACGAGAGGCCGCCGCCGATCGAGGAGTGACGTGAACGCGAGTCGTTGCTCAATTACTCGCTCGGGATGATATCGAGAGAGTTTTTGGAGGTCGATGGAATTTTTAACGAGAGACGCGACGGAGGAGGAGAAGGTGAATGGGGTGTCGCCTGAGCTATCGCCGAGAATCAACGGGGAATTACAAGTTAATCAAAGATCGTCGGCCGATCTGGAGATAGCTGAGGCGGCAAGCCCAAGACGCGAGGCTGCCTCTCGGTGTGAGTCTCTCAGAGAATGTTGTCGCGTGGTTTATATTGGGAATTTAAGTATTTCGAGATAGTGCGTTTTGGAATTTCAAACAGATTTTAATTCCCGTATCCCGTGATACGTCGAGTTCTTACTTGTTTGAAAGGATTTGCATGTAAAGTGGAACGTGATTTCCGACACGACGTCAGAAGACGTTCTAGTTTATATCGAGAACGTTCTTTAACAAGGAATTTTAGCGTAGTTCGTTTGAAATAATTGTACAATTGCGAGTACAAGATTTGCGGTGCAACGTTAAACGAAATGCAGATTACAAAGTAAAAAAATTTATAACAAACTTCATTTTACGCACTTGTATCTTTCGTTCAATAACACTTTTTACTACTTGCAATACGCCACATATCGATCACTGATTTGAATGAAAATTTCTTCAGGAAAAATTTTCTATCACCGGAATTCTATCCAGAGAATAGAAGATCGATAGAAACGCGAAAGAGTTAACATTTCCAATGTCTCAATTTTACCTACAAAGATACAGAAATAATTTCGCGAACAGAATACGACGCGCATAAAAATACAGAATTAATCGAGGCTGCACACCGCGCAAAAGTAAAAGAACAGGGAGGTCCGTCCAATTAAGCGCAAAAAGTTAATCGAGCGTTTACGACAGCGTAATTCTCTCTCGTCTGCGGAGTCGTCACGGTTCTCCGCGGGATCGTTCCTCGATCGAAGGATCGTCGACACCGGACGAGCTTTCCCAGATCATTAATATGTCTGCCGACGCACGAGGCGACCCTAGAAAACGGCAAGAAAAACGGTTATAAACCGACTAAAATATCACGAGACGCGGTTAATAAGCTTTCGTATCACGCGATTTCCGTTCCGTTTCGTCGTTTTCCTTTCCAACGAGATCGCAACTGTTGTCACTTCGATCGCATCGCCGATTTTAGCGGATCTACCGGATGTAAATCCCGATCGTTTCCTATTTAAATACGACCAAGAGAGCCCCAGCCGACCGGAATAAATTATCCGGTCCACCGATTATTTCCTTACAGCATCGCCAGGCCAGCCAACCTTATTTAGAGAACTCGCGACCGCCCCGAGCTGCAAGCGTCCACGCGGATTCCCGACCGCGGATACTCCCAGAATAGGAGAAATTCCCTGACAATCGGCTCGCAGACCGCGATCCTTCTCTTTCCCGATTGCAAGATACGCGCCGCCGATTCGGAGCGCCGTCCTCTTCGTCTACGTGCAGCGTGCTCGTCTCTCCGCGGCTAGAAACCTCGAGAAATCGCGGAAACCGGGTCGATCCGAAAGGTCAACTCGGCGACATTTCGCCGCGCAGGAGGATAGCTTATTTGTTATCGATAAGTAGAATTTAGGTTGAGGAATTGGATGGAGATGAGTCAGCGCTGGAAGGTGGATCAGCTGGTTTGCGATCGTATTTGGGAACCGTTGGTTACTGTGATTAGGGAATGAGCGGTGGAGAACGTGTAAGACGTACCGAGGATATGTCAATCGACTGCTTTGAAGTGAGATTTTCTTCCGTATGGCGTAAAGGATTGAACAGCTTTTCTGACGAATGAAAGATCTTAGTTTGAGAGTTAGATTGGTCGAGTTAGGTAATAAGCTTCGGTTTGTTGAATTCATGGAGATTTAGGTTTAAAACGCGTGAAAATGAACGTTACATGAAATTAATAAAACTCAATGAGATAGATAAGTATTATTAGTAATATAAGGTAATATATAGATACGTATCGTAAGTATAAACCTGAAGTCTGACTATTACGGTGAGATTAACGAGTATGTAAATTTGTCTGAGACAAGTTTGAATAAGCACGCGAGCATTCTGCAACGCAATGGGATCCGAATATCGCAATGAAACAGAAGAGTACGTGGATTTATCCGTTCTAGCCAGTCAGAGAGCAACCACAGTACGTGCTATTATCAACCAATCGAACATATTCAAAGGACTGTTGAAGAAATCTAGTGGAAACTGCCATTACCCCATTCAAACTAACAAGACGCTATACTTGATAATAATGACGTATTTTCCACATATCACGCGTCACCATCATTCTACTTACACCGTTCACACCACTCAACAACGCTTACGAACAAATTCAAACCTCGCAACGTCCATAATTATGCCCGATTCCACGATACACGACGTCGACAATGGCATACTATAACTGGAAACTAACGAAATTTCTCCGATTGTAAGTGGGCCGCGCGGCGACGTGTTAATTCGCCGCGTTCATTGTGCCAACGGGGTTCTATTTGTCGAGGTAGATTTACGAGCTCGACTGGATGGATCGAGCGGGACGGTTGCGTGCAGGTATCGAGGGAGCTGTCTCGTTGCCGGGTTCGAAGGTGGCGAATGATGAAACACGTCGCCGCTACGAACAGTCTCGTCCATCAGCAAAATGACGTGGAATTAGTAGTTTCGAATGGGATGGCTGGTTGGAAATTTGAATTTCATCTGGCGGCGCGTGCACGCGCCTTCTTTCGCGGGGTTAACATTCATTCGCCTCGGTGAAAGGCATCGAGGACACCTATACTCGTTGCATTTCTTTATCGTATTTATACAAAGAACGCAAGAAGTTTGTTAAAACGGAAGTGTCCATAGCTAGTGCACGGACGATAAAAAGAGGCGAGTGTGTGCGTGAACGAAACTACGTATGAAATTATCTCTGAAACTGTATTTAACCTTGTTGCGAGCCTTGAATTCTTATACTTTTCTTATTCCAACGATACGCGATAAACATCGTATGATTTTCCACGAGGCAACGATCGTTCGGAACGCGGTGAACGCGGCTTCCACGGTAATCGCGACGCACCTGTGGCCGTCTGTTCCACGCGAGCAACTTACTCGAGAGCGATCGCATCGATCGTGGGTACCCAAGTGCGGACGAGTTGACTTTTCCGACAATAATTGCGGCCACGGCGTGCCGATTGCGGCGTCGCTGATGACTCTCTTGGCTCGCCGTGAAACACGAGAGAGGAGTCGATGTATACGCGCTGCTGGGGAAAAGAAAGATGAAAAAGAAGAAGAAAGTTGGGAAATCGTGCTATGTTTACAGGAAACTCATTTTCTATCCTAAAATAGCGCTGATTCTTCGTTTACGCGAATCGGACGATTGCCTAAAAAGCCAAAAGAGTTTTAGGGGCCTGTTTAGACGTGAACGAGTTAACTCGTCGCGCGAAACGTCGATACCTTGGATAAAAATTCACATCTACTAGGAGCAGAACTGATCTAATCGGCGCTAATTTTTCATCAGCTTGTAGTTAACTCGCTATTGAATTCGTACGTCGTACGAGCGCGTCCAAAAATATTAGCTACTGAAACTTATGACTATACTGTACGATGACACAGGAACATTAAAATTTACCACGCAAGAAATATATATTAACCAAGCGTCGAATAAATATACAGCCGTATATAATAAAATCTACGTAAGATAGCCATTTTTCAATTTTTATAGCATATCGTCGCTTCACTCAAGAGTAGAAAGTTAGGAAACGCCGCAGTCAACGTGTTAACATTCAAAGACCTGCGTGCCAAGTACACAGCCAAATTACGCCAACATATCGCAACCGAGAGAGTAACAAATGAAGCGATGATGCTAATAGAACGAGCAGGTTTCGTAGCATCGATGGGATCGGTAGGATACAAAGGCTCTTTGCGATCGAAGCAGTGGCAAAGTCCTGCAGTAACAAACGCGACGTTCTTGGCCACGACCATAGTCGAGGTTAAAACAGGAGGAAGTCGAGCTCGGCTAGACAAGGATAAACGGAAGAGGAGTTTAAGGAGAGCGAGCTGACTTCTGCTCCATGAATATTTAGGGCCCTAGTGCTCCTGCAATGGAGTATTTATTCGCGAACGCCGGTTTTATATCACTCAAGCGGGACGAACCTTCGCGATACGTCCACCGGCGCTGCCGGCTTCTCAAAGGGGCTTTCCCGATGGGGGTCCGTGTGCTCGATCGCCAAGATCGAGTTTCACCGTCCACTTGGTCCCGATCAGCGTTGAAATATCACCTGGATCGAAGCCACCGATCGACGATACCGGACTAATCCACGCGTTTGCTAATCGCCGATTGCCTGTTATCGCGGCTGCTTCTGTCTCTCGTCAATTGGATCTTTCTACTTGCTTCCAGGCTTCGTACAACGAGCGGTTCCTCGATTCTCAAGCAAAATTGGTGCATCCTGTTGCTTCTAGGGACGAATTCTTCGCTTAGCAACTACTTGGGAAGTAGCTCGAATAAATTGTAGTGATATCATAATCGAGTTGGATGCTTCGGTTAGAGTTCGATTAAAACGTCGTACGATTAAACGAGCGTTTTCTACGTTAGGCGAACGAAAGAAAGAAATACAGAAAAGAATCCAATTTGCAGATGAATCGCTCACGGCGGTGTTTAAAATTTGACATCGTAACGACTTGCAAACTAAATCGCGTCTTTTCCTTCTTCAAATATTTGGTAAGATGGAACAGGTATAAGGATAGGAAGATTTCGAGAAACCGAAACGAATCGAAGAATAAACTGAAACGTCTACGTACGATATAACACGCGATATCAATGTGTTTAATTGCAAGAGATTCTCGGGATTATTCGTCGATATATAAACTCGTTACTAGCTCAATTTACCGCCCAACAAACTCCCTTCTAACACACCTCCGCTCAAATGATTTCATGCGGCATTGTCATCGTAATCGTTCAATTAAGTCGATGAAATCAAGCCGGTCGCTAATTGAATGGTCGTTGATGGAACAATTAGCTGTAGCAAGTCGTTAGAGAGGGCATGGTCGACGTTCAATCGTTCTCGATTTCGAGTTACAGGTTACAGGCAGGCGATAAATTAAGTCGCGAGCCTCAGCTACGCGCGTAATTAAGCTTGCCGGCTCGAATTGGGCCCGAGTATACTCGTCCGAGAGTTTCCCTCTCTCGGAATTGTCGGTTAATCTCCTTCGATCCACCGTACTTCGTGGCTCATGCGTGAAGATGAGGCGCGGCGCGACTCGGTCCCTGGATCATCGATCTTTCCGGCTCGCGGCGTTATTTTTACGCCGTGCAATTGAGTTACGTTTACGACGGATCGATATGCGGCGTGTATACTATCCTTCGACGGGATTTCTTCCTCTTTCAGGCGAGATATTACGTCTGGAAGATGGGTGTAAGATAAGATTCTTGCAATTTTTTATCTCCTCTTTCTTCCTTTTCCTTTAAAAATTTGTAAGACTTTTTTAAGCTTCGTTGTTTGGAGACTTTCGAAGTTTCGTATACTCGAAGGATGAATATTTCGATTAACAAAACATTTTGAGAGCTCAGAAAATATCAAGAGTGAAGTAGTAGAAAATAGAGATACATGGAGCCAACGAAGACGCGAGAAATTATTCTGCGGTGATCGTCGTTTAATTATCGAGATGAATAATAAAAAGTCATCCTGACCTTTAAATCTTCGCTTGCGTCTCGTTCGCGTTTTAATATCTGTCAGATGATCGCTATTATCGTCAATCAATATCAAAATCAATAGCGTTCATCTTTCAAGCCTGAAACCAAATATTACAAAACCTATCTCGCGCGAGTAATTATCCTTGCATTAAAAGATCTCGAATGCGACATAATCACCGTTTAAAATCCAACGCACAAAAATCACACCTGCCAGCCATAAAAACTGATGCCTTTTTCTGCCGAAAAAACGAAAAGACGCAAAGAAAGCAAACTTAACAAGTCTAGATTATGCTTGCACGCGCCTTTAACGTTGGAGCGGTGCAGAAGTCATCAAGAATCCGCAACCTCATTGCTACGTTCGCCGGTTCTTCCTGCGAATGGTACACCATCAACGGATGAAATCGAAGAAAAACGAAAAACAGAGAGTAATGCGAACGAGGGCTTCTGGGAGTTAAGTGGGACGATAGGCGGCTCGAAACGGTGGCACGCGTGATTGCGAGCGATCACGCCGTCTACTTTAAAGGTTAATGCCGGGACGCCAGAAAAATGGCGGAATTAATGCGTCGCGTGTGCTACCGGTTGCGTGGCCGATCGCCATTCCCGGAGCGAGCAACGGGAAAAAAGGCGACGTTCTGCCCGTGGCGTGGAAGCGGCGTAAACGCGCGTGCAGAGAAATTCGACGCGGCTCGGAAACTATCGGGAAGTCTGTTAACGGAATCGGTATTACCGGCCCGCTGCCGGCTATAATCCGGATCCACTCTGGGATCAGCACGATTACAGGCTGCCGCCGGTTGTGTGGTCTACAGCTGGTCCCAGGGTGGTTCCGTTTCGTTACAATGTAGAAAAACAGTATACTCGTAGAACCTGCTGCTCCACTCGCGTATTCTATTGTGCGCTGCATTCTGCTGCACGCCAGAACACTCTTGCGCACTTGAACGCTGCTTCAGACGCGTAAATTGAATTATCTAGTAGAGTAACTCGCGTACATGTATCTGAATTTTTGTTTGCGGTGGATTTACTTTCCACGGCAGATTTTGTAAAATATAACGAAATATTCGGAAGAGGTTCGAAGCTGCAGAAAATGACTTTGAAAATCCAACACATATTTTTGTATATTCCTCTTCATTTGGAAGAGGTGTTTGCTAGTTGTCCAATGTTATTGCGATTATATAGCCACAACTTATGCCAACCATATAGAACATATAGAACTCATAAAGTGATTATTCTCGCGTGTCATTTATACAAAGTAAAAGGGAAATCGATTATTTGGATTATAGTATGTTGAATTTAAGAAATAGTTCGTTTGTCTATTACGATACAGGCTCGAAGAAGGATTTCGATGAAACAGTTGCATTGAAATATATAAGAGGAAAGTACTTGTGCTAAATTTCCGATGCTCTCATCTTTTTGATCGTCTACCTCGCTTGAATTCTATCGACACAGCTATGGTGAACTATTGGCGCACAACTATCGTAGCAAGATTCTTATTTGTTATTTGAAAGGTTTGAATTTTCGTTCGTCAGATATAAATTGAAAGTGAATGCAGGAAAAGTTTGATATCTGGTACGCTCGAGCTGCCTGATTTCTATACCAGAATCCATCCTTTATGGATTTAAGCAGATCTGATTTGGTTGTAACATGAAAGAAAGTATCTGTAATCTGGTACTTGTAGACAGGTTGATTGGTATACCAGAAGTGTTTCCTAATGTGGATTTAATGAAAGTATTCAGTGAAATTCACAAGAAAGCGAAGAAAAAACAAGTGCTTTGATTTGAATCCTCTAGCCCTACAAAACCTTTGTTAATTCCCTGTTAATAAACTAATTAATTCAAAGACTCGTAGTTCGTTAAAAAAAATACAACGCATCTTCTCAAAGGTATCCATCTTTCTTATAAATTTCTTGATGTTTCAGATAAATTTCTGCAACGGAAAGTACAAAGTCTCGCTATGAGCTTCGTTTCATCGTCATTAACTTTCTAAACGTCATGCGGTTCCACGTTTCTTGAAACTCGTTTCATTTACATATCGTTACTATACAACGCTATGACTATAGGACTATAGCATTTTATTGTCAGGTATATCATTCCCCTAATCGATCTACTTAAAAGTGTGAAAGGATTGCAGATTTTAAGAAACGCAAAGGAATTGTTCAGCCCTTATCGCAAAAATATATTACGCCTCCATAAAACTTTCTGCAGAAATCCACAAAACAGCCGGCGATCAAGGGATTTCCGCAACGTTAGCATCTTCTAATCGAGCGGACGATCGTTCGGACGCTGCATCCAAGGCAAACGCCACTTAATAGTTCATAAACCCGCGATACGCGAATCGCATTGCCCGCGGCTCGTTTCGAATCGTCTCGAGGAGATTCACAGATCGTAAGAACGCGACGAGCGTTAGAGAGTCGTACTATAGTTCGCTGGGACAGGGCCGAAGGAGCTTTACTCGCGCGAAGGCTCGCAAGAGCGGACTTTTGACGCTCGTAAGTTCCCGTGTAATGACTTAGAGGATTGCGGCCGCCACGGTCACGGACGTGTAATTTACGCGGCTCGTAAGTCGCGAGAGGCCCGGCGCTCGCAACGGTTCGGTTACAAAGTCGCATGCCTCCGCCTCTGATAGAACGGCTCGTAATTTTGACGCTAACGATCGGCGAAACGCGGATTGGATCTCACGCGGCCAGTCCCTTCGGCCGTTCCTTCTTGCGGAAGTGCTTGGATAATTGGGAAATGAAAAGCTGACTGGATAAGGGAATTGGACGCTGGCTGGGGCTAGCAAGGAAATGAATAATTATTCGACGATGAAAGTGGGTGCGACTGGATCGTTGAATTAGTGGATACCGAGAGTATGCTGATTTGTCGAGCGAATAAGTAGGGTTTTAGTGGATGGTGGATTGGCTGTATATTTGGGTTACGCGAACAGGCGAAGTACTTCATTTCGAAGCAAATTTTTCTGCTTTAAAGCGGGAAGCGTGTTGTTCGAGCCTTATGAAAATTCAGAATTAATTTGTTTTTTTTTTTTTTTCGAGCTGGGTACTGGTCGGGCTAATACGGAAATGAATAAATTATTCGACGATGAAATCATCGATAAATCGTTGAACTAATCGTTTCGTTACGTAGTCTGCTACTTATAAAATACATACGCGTACCGTTCGAAAGTAAAAGCTTCAAGTTCGAAGAGACGAAGTGAAAATTATAAAGCGATGGATTTAAAATACGGCGTATTAGCTACGAACCTAAAGCAAAATTTGTCAAAATTACTCGAAAATCGATGGCGAGTCGACTGAGGCAAGACATCGTCTGGATTACCCTCCAACACCGCGAAAAGCGTATTAGTTTCGCCGGGCGATAATATCGCCGTATATCCCTCTATCCGCTATATCTTCTGATAGTATCTCTACATGTGCTCACACACCCCCATGAGACTCGCACACCTTGCGCTAGCCGCACCACGAACACGAGTATTATCCTGTAGAGGCATATAAGCCCAGCCCTCGTAAGTGTATCTATATGCATCACGGCCGGTGCATCTCGAGCGCCTCTTATGGGTTCCGCTGGCGTTGTACCATAATATTATTAGATAAACGGCGCGCTGCTAGATAGTGTGTGCTTCTATATGGTTTACATAAGCGGCTGTGACCCCGCGGGGTCCTCTTCCTTTTCTTCCTCTGACTCTTCTTCCTCTGCCTCTTCCTCCTTAGCTATTCTATACACCTCTCCTTCTTCGCTTAGTTCGCCACGAAACGTCCAACTACGTTAAGCTACGTCCGCACCGAAGCTACGACGAGGAACTCTTCATCGATGTTCCGCGCCAAGACTACAGAGAAACAAACGATAAGTCGCGTTTCCTACCTTTCTACAGGAAAGCTGTTTTAGAATTGACTATGGTTGTTGCGAATCAATCTAGTATTACCAAAACTGTCCGTATATTTAATTTTAGAGCCGAATATACAGTCTCCCCTAACATTTGACAAATATTCCTATTAAGATACTGTTCGCCTTAACAATTATACTTTTGGTTTCTAGAAAATTTCGTCGAGTTACGTCTTCTTGAACAAATTACGTTGGTTCGGTGTGGACAAAATGTTTCTAAAGATTGATGTTTGTATCTATCTACTGCTATGTTATGGCGAGAAGTTGCTGGTCGCTGCTTCAGTGAGCACGCAGCTTTAGATCCAACACACCGTACAACTGGCAAGCGACAAGTGCGATCTCTACCTTTCTCCCCTTCCTACACTACCGAGCCTGTCCATCCTCATCCCTCTTTTAAAATTGTCCCACCACCGTCCACAGCCACATCGTCGTTCATCTCCGAAGGGTTAATGGGGTTTCAGGGAAATTGCTTCGCGCCTAGCGATGGATAGAAACTGCGCACGACATGCTGTACGTACTTGGATGAGAGACGTTTGCTTGTTGTTGAAAAGAAGATCGAGGCAACGAAGGTGGAGGTTTTAATTACGTAGGAAGGTTTAGCGTTTCGTATAATTTCTTGATTAAGAGAAAGATTTAAGCGGAATGGTGGAAGTAAGCGAGAGGTTTGACACAATTTGGAACCTTTTCGTTATCGATATAATTATATATCTTTTTATACGCATTGTCCTAAGCGAATATTCACCAGCGCACAACTACTACAATTAGTTGGCGAATATTTCTACAAATTCGTATCTCTGCAAAGACATCGATGAGAAAGTGAAACTTGGATAATACATACACATATATGTTACATCGTTCGACGAAATTAGTTTTCAGAGTACAGTGATTTAATAAACAAAATTACCAAGTAGTAATCCGAGGGGCTATCAGACGCATCGGTAGTAACGACAAAAATACAAACGTTCCTAGTTAAGAGTTGATCAGCGTGAGACGCCATTATAACGATGCTAATCTCTATGCAACGTCTTGAAACAAACTACAAACGTTACGTCGTCCAATTTAGGAAAATCATCCAGCTAGAAGAGCGGATTAGTCGTACGAGCGTTTCCTCGTGATAAAGCGTCGTCTTCGATTGCCGTGCGATAGCACGCACACGCGTGCTCAGTGGACGAGATCGGATCAGGAAGTGTAAGATAGGATGAAGAATGTTCCGGCAGAGCGCCGGGTCCTTCGGATCTTCATTAATAATTGCCTCTCTTCGCGTCGGATCAAGTTTCTCCGCGCGAAGATGCGTTGCGTACCTAGCGATCTTTCGTGAGCGAAGCACGAGCATCGCTATCTTGAAACACAGGGAGGAAGGCCGAGGATGAAGACGTCTAGCGAGTCATTAACGAATTCATAAGGAAACTCAATTAGGCGCGGGGAGAAAATCGAAAGTCGATCGACGAGATGAGCATTCCTTCTCTGGCGCGCCTGTCTTTCGCTTGCTTCTGCTCGTCCGGGCCGATGATTCCGTCTGATTCTGGTTTTTTCTGCCTTGTATTTTTTTTCTTTTTTTTTTTTTTTTGGTAGCACGCAGGTTGTCTGCACTGTGCGTCCTTAATTAGGAAATCCTTTTAGTCTTTCTTTCGTTAATTATTCGTCTTTGCGAGTACTCTTTTCGTTGTTCGCTGAAAACTTCGAATCGAATTCGACGATCCTATAATATCTACTTGATTTTTCTACAAAAATATCTCTTACAGGTCATACATATTTTATGCGAAAAGTAGCTGCATTCACTTAATCGAACTGGTGCGTTAGAAATTCGTTGCTTATCCCGATGTACGTGTAGCTCTTCTGATAGATTTTATTCGTACATCTTACCAAACATCGTTCAAATCTCCAAAGACACGCTATGCTAAGTCCAGTTCCTATAAAAATCTGCGGATCTATCGTTTCCATCACTTTGGTAGCTCTATCGTTATATTCGCCATCCGAACACGATAAGAAATAATCAATTATCTAAAAGCAAGAAAACGAGCTCCACCTCGTGCCACATTTAACTACCAATTTCGATCCAACTTGGAGACTTTTCCACGGTTCCGTAACCTTGTTTCCATGTGAAAGATCGACGGAAAACGGCGGTACGAAGCTGGATCGTGGGTATCGATCGAGGCGCGAGAGATCGTCGAAGAAGGAAGGCCGGTGGCGCGCGGCGCAATCGCTAGATTTCCGTGAGAGCCGACGTGATCGAAAAGCCAATATCTGTTGCGCTCGATCCGCTCCGGCCGCACGGAGAAACGAGCCTGATCCGCCTAATGAACCGATCGCTGTATCGATTAGCGCCGGTTAAGAGCGATCGATTGCGTGTCTTGTCAAATTTGTCAACGGGCGCGAACCGGCCGCAGACATAACGATCCCGTCGGCCAGCCTGCCGAGCTTGCGAAACACGAACCGTGCTCGACAAGGAGAGCCAGAAGGTTCACGAGCGGAACAAGGACGATCGATGCTTGTGGCACGCGTAACTCGATCGTTTGGTCCAGTCGAAAACCCAATCGAATTGACGAAAATTGTCTGCTAAGAACGGTTGTATATTTAGTAGATATTATGTTAATATATAAGAAAGAATGGGCTCGTTTGATGTGTTAAAATTGGAAGTTTGACTTTTAGAACGTTGATGGGACATTCGCGAAAGGGCTAATAAAGAGAAGTACGTCGTCCATCAATTTATGAAAGGTTGAGGTTTCTTAAGGAAGGCGAAGATCTGTTAAGATATGAGAAGAGCGAGCGGTATCGAGTCGTAAATTCATCGATCGGTGAGTTTCCTCGAAACATGATTTAAATAAATGTGTTATAAATCAAGGAAACGATCGAAGAAACACGGGTAGAAACAAAATTTTTGAAAACCTCGTAAATTTCCTAAAATACTCATCCTTGAGTCAATGATTTTTGCTGGAATTTCAAATGCTGCATGAACTGAATTCAAGATCCTCTGCCTCGCTTCTAATCGCATGAAACTCATCCCAACCCGCGAAGATCATTAAATCGAGTTCACTCGTGAACACGACTGGTTCCTCGGTCTCGTGATTAGCCTCGATAAACCAGACGTTGTATCTTTGCGTAGGCTACAATCTGGTAAAAAATTTGACCAACGGGTTGCTGGTAATAAGACGTTTCGTTTTTCCACGTATAAGTGGCGGTTTGCTATCGACAGGAAGGAACCGCGCGTTCCGCCGCGTGCATGACCGACCACAGCACGCACCGCAGCATCTTCTTCCGGTTGTTCGAACGGCACGTCCGCGTGCACGTTCACGCCACTCGATCGCCAATTTACGATCATCGAGAAGCGCTAAAAGCGACCCGTCGAAGATCTCTTGATCGCGCAACCTGTCGTCTTATGTTTCTCTTGCCTTCGGAGCATGCTCTTACGACCTGGCAGCAAATGACGTATCGGTCCTTGAATTTGATATTTTTGTTTAGTTTTTTTTTTTTTACAATCGCTCAAGGATACATAACGTTCGCTCGATCCATTCGGATGGCGTTAACGTAACATTCGATTCGACAAATTTCAAACTTTCGAACTTTTCGAATCCTTTAATTTTCAAATCTTCGAATCTCTTACTTTCCAAAGTTTTTACTTTTCCGTTATTGCGTCTACACCATTACACGCCTCGTTTCATCGATGGCTCGTTACCAGGTTAATAAAATATATTTACGATCCGAATAACGCAAACCTCCTACGAACGTGAGCTGCGCGTTACATGGAAGATCCGTGGAAGAGGATTGATGGCAATAACTCTGTCTAATACGGAGAAGATATATCTATCGGACGAAGAATGCCGTAGATGCGCTACAATAACGCATATCCTATGGCCACCATTTCTCTGCGCTGTTGCTTCATGGGTACCGCGAGCTGTAACCCGTTGAAGCACACAGTGCCCATACAGGTGCACGTTTATACTAAAAGGAAACACAGAGGGGAGAAAGAAGAGACCGCGAGGGTTACGAGATACCCCGTGAACGCGGCCCAATTACTATAAATTGAGTTATAACCGGATCAAATTGCCGATAATTGGCGATTGCATAGCTTAATCGAGTGGCATCCCCTAGCCCCACTCTCCTCCCACGTATTCTCTCGAACCGCTCGATAGCTTGGCCTCGTCTCGCGTATGAAGTTATTCCAGCAAAGTGGTCTCCGCCATTGGAGAAACAGGGATTAGCTTGCGAGTCCCTCCTCGCGACGATACCATGTACGTATATTGTAATAGACGAAGCAAGAGCACGAAGAATAAGAAAGAGAAACCGATAGATATGTACAGAGAAGAACGTAGCCTTATCCCTGGACAATACAAATTGCTGATTATGCGCCCGGCTTTTACGTGCCTTCTAATTGGGCCGCCTTGCCTCTTGGGAAAGATCGAACGATCGCACGATCGGCCCTCGTTAACCCCTAACGCTCTCCGTGCACGCCACGGTTCCTTCTTTTCTGCTCCCTCTTCTTCCCTCCTCTTCGTCCCTCCACGATGTCGTTCGTTCGTGTACTCTTCCTGCGGATCGTACGCGACTGGAGGACGCGTATATGGGCATGCAGGAAGTCGTACCACGCGTCGCTGGACCAGTTTCGAGCCTCGTCCCTTTTGACTATCGAAATCTGGATCAGGGGACGACCGACGCGTCTCCTCGTCGAGTTGATTCTTCACTCGTCGATCGCTTTTTACGGGATGATCCCTGTGCCAGGGATTGGAACTTGATCTTGCGTGGGCTTTGGACCTGTTGACGGTCGAGGAGAGATCTGCTCATGTTTGACGAGGTATGGCACGGTTGTGTGTTTGGTTTTATAAGGAATTGTTGGTTCTTCGGGAAGATCATGGAGAATGGGTAGTTTCTGAAAGAAATTAAATATGAAGATCGCAGAAGGAAAATACGATAGCCTTTGGTTGATCTTCTGATTTGGACCATCCTATTTACGCAAGATATTTCTCACGATGTAGAAACCGACTGTGACAGGTACAATGAAAGGTAGTAGGAAGATTTAAAAGCGTGAGTTCGACTTAAACTAATAACAACACCGCGTTATGCACCGTGCTCTAGAACTCGCACGCTTCTACACGCTCTCGCACACTCTCACACACTTCGTGCAGTGGTCTGACAACTAGTCAGTCCACTGATAATACAAACCGGTGTACGTGATTCACATGCGGAGCAATTGACTACACCAGCGAAATATTAAATCATTCACATATTAGGCTATCGGTACACCGCGAATATTTACGCATTTGTGAAAAATTTCAACACGCACGACATGTAAAAATATATAAAATATCTCTACTTAGATTCATAAAAGTATGAAGTTGCACAAACGTTCGCATTCTATTTTGTCTCGAATGTATTAAGACTAGGTACAACCTGGAAAATTTACTTGAGAATTCCTCGTTCTCTGATCTTCTCGTCTCAAACACCTCGATTTTAAAATACTCTCGCAAAAGAATATTTTCATATTCTTCCGTACGCGATTTATCGTCTCGACCGAACCTTATCAACCAACACACACGTGACAACGTTGCCTCTATAAAGCAATCCTCGCTCTAGGACACGGCTCATTACTCAGCGCCGTGGTGTCCAGTCGTTACGAGAGTATACGCATTCATCGTAATCGATTAAGACTCATTACGCTCGTCCTTTTCCTCTCCCGTTTCTCTCTTAAGACTCTCCGGTCGTTAATTCTCTTAACCGGGAAATACTATATGGGGAAGAGGGGGGGGGAGGGGGGATAAAAGAAGGAAAAGGAAAAAATGAACGAGACACGAGATAGCAGGCTGTTTATACACGTAGCGAACCACGACTTCTTATTCGACCCGCGTAGAACCCGAGTAAGTAGTCGATCAATGGCTGGCTGCCCGTGTTCGTTGGACTTCCAGGTCCCTGGAGAGCTGTTGACATCGACCACTGGTGCGCTATGTTCACCGTTTTCTCGTATTTAAACCAGAGTTTCTCCTTTCGGAGAGAAGATCTTCCCTCGAAACGCAAAAGAGAAACGGTCGCCGGAAAGGTATCGCGAGCGATCTCGCTCGGTCGCCTTTTGTGCATCTTAAAGGACTTCCGGTTGCCGCTACCGGCTTAAGAATCCCAACTATGCGACGTCGTCTCCGCGTCTTCTAGTTTTTGTTTTCCGCAAATGAACCTATCAACGACGACGTTCCTTGCCCTTGATCGATCCGGGTCGTTAAGATGTAACGCTGCATAGAATATCGATCCGGGTTAGAATCGCTACTTGGACGGGCTGCCAATCTTTCAAATTTCGTTGTTGAAGAGATTAATCGGTCCGTGGCGAGTTTTTACGCACTGAGCTCTAAGTTCGAACTTATTGGAGGATTTGTTACCGTCGGATCATGTTGCGGTGCTGGTTCCATCGCGCTTTGCGAAATGAATTTTTAACTTTAAACATAATTCGTTGACATCGAGATTTCGTTGGCTCTTCTTGAACAGATAGTTAGGAGTGACGAAATCTACATTTGCAAATCAATTTTCTTCGTTACCGAATCCTATTTTTAGTAGTAGGTACTTTTGAATCTTCGTTTATCGTTGTTAAATTGTCATCGATCACGATCTTCCTAAATGATCTATTTAACGCTCAATTGTAATTAATTCTCTGACTTCTAAATCTGAATCGACAATTATGATACTCACCACCAAATAGAATTGGAAGAAACCAAATGTAAGAATGTAAATCTCCTTCACCGTGAATTACGCGATCCTTTCGATCGAGACTCGATCTTCGATCGCGGCAGAAGGCTCGTGCTGATCTAGATCGCTCCAGTTTCTCCCGCAGTGCGAATCGAAGTGGGCAGTGCCGATCTCCGGACGGCTGACCGGTAACCGTTCGTCGATATTTCACTCGGCAAGAGGCCGAGGAATCGTCCCGCGTGCGCCAGTATTGGCCAACTCTCATGCATAGAGTCATGACGGGTCTAAGCGATTGCTTATTGCCGCTGCAACCAGTCGCCGGTGACTGACGCACTGCCTCGAGTATCGCCCGTTTGTTATCCCGGATCCAGTGATCTACATGGTCCCATAAACGTTACGCTGACGCGAGACATTATCCGTATGTTTGGAATAGATTTTGCTCACCTTGGAGCGCTGGATGATCCGGAGAGAGGTTGCAGAATTTTTACGGGCGCGATGGACGAATGTAGGTTGATTTAAGATAACTTAGTTGTGATGGCAAGTTGGAGCTAGTTTGAGTGATGGATTTTGAGTTCAATAAGATCTTACGACGGAGAAGGAAGCAGAAAGTAGTTGGAGTAAGTTTGTGTTCTACTAATTTGGATATATAGATTCGGTTTTATAGGATTTTCTATAGTCCTTGCTATATAATTCTTACTAAAGCGCTTACTACGAAACTATAGCACCACGACGAACGCTTATGGCGAAACAAAAGAAACATCCCCAAAAAGAAGCCGAAGAATTTGACTTTCGAAGCGATCTATCTCGATAAAACCACATCTGGACTTCTTAATATCCCAATCGTTCGTCTTCTTCTTACCAAACCTCTCGTAAATATATTTATTACACGATAAAACAAAACCGATCTCGAACACTTAGGTAATATCCCCCGGTGAGTTCGTCAGAAAACAAACTAGATACCACTGATGAATACATGTGTTGGAAGCTTACTGTTCGCTAGTCGAACAAATCGACTTGGACGTAGCTACGATTTTTCAGGGTGTACCAGTTTTTTCGAGCGATACCTACCGCGCGCGCGGAACGCGGCCCCTCGTGTCCCGTATACATTACAGCGTGAAACGAACGATTCCCTTCGTACGAGTCATGGCGCCGTGAATTATGGCCATTTCCGCGAAATGCGATTCTAACGAATTTATTGCTGGGACCTGGGAATATAGAGACGTGAGATGTCCTCGCAGTAGGAAGTTACTACCGGTCACATACCGAGGTAAACTGTGCTGAATTTTGACGTGTTGATTAAATTTTCCAGTGTCTACGGATTTAGACCTACTAACGCATAAACAGAGAAGAAAGCATTCAAATATACGAACATCATAATTTGCAACGCAACCAATGAATCCCAAAGGCGAGAAGTGGCTCTTGCTCGAGCTGAAAATTTATTCCTCTCGTCGAAGAGTATAAAGCAAACTTCATCCCTGTATTCTCAGATCTACGATCTGGACGATGAAGAAAGAAAAACAACGTCATTGTAGCAACTCGAAGATTTTCACATTTCGCTAGAAAAATTCTAGAAATTCTTGGTACGACGCATCGCGTCGTGTAGCTTTCGCGTGTTACGTAAAACGATTATCGAGCGGCTTGAACGTGTGTAAGAAGGCACGGTCGATTAGCATCGATGATCGAGGTTCGCGCGAAGACGATGTGTCACGTGGAGCGAAGCAAAGAACCGCGGAAGAGGGGCATGGACGCGAGAAGGTAGCAGCGAGGCGATCGCGTGCTATCCGGACGTGGAAGGAACATTCGACCTGGCAAGGTCAGCCGCGTGGGCAGGTATCCGTAACTCGACGATTTTGCAACGCTCTCGCGCTTCCTGCTGCAATTGATTAATGGCGACTGCGGCTCACCGCGTTATATATACCCGGTCGACCGTGTCCTCGCTGCTAGTCGATGCAATCGAACCACCGATGATCATCTTCAAGGTTGATACGTGGATCGGCTGCCGGATTTTCAGAGTCTTTCTTCCTCTTCTCGTGGTTTTCAGCATTAAATGATTCCTCGTTTCTTCGTTTTTTTATTTCATGCGATTATCGGAGGCGAGGGTTCTGCGCGTAGATCGTCTTCTTTGAAGCGTGTTTTTTTTACAAATAAGTTTCAATTTTGGCCATTATGTCACGGTGCCATACATATTCGGAGTGTCTCAAACTTTTTATCGTTCTTCTCTCGTAACGACGAGTTCAATTTATGCAATTGTATGAACAATTAGATTTATTCCCGGACTTAACTCGTTTCCGAACGTAATCGAATTTTTCAATCGTCGACAGATTTCTGAAGCTTTCAGAAATATATGAAAGGATAATTGTCGATATACGTCTCGATTCTTGCTCTCAGTCTTATGCCAAACGTTTTCCTGCAAAGCTAAAAAATTCTTTTGTTTGTCGAAGCAAGCAGCACGGTCGGAGCAAAAATGTTGGAATATCGTCACAGGCTTGGCAAAGACAGAGATCGTATTTGCAACAAGGTTCGGTTCGAATTGTTTGAATTCTAACTTTAATCTACATTCTTGGAATTGGATAAAGAATCTATGAATAGAAATCACGTATGGCATTTCGATAATGCAGTATTACGATTGCAGATAGATAATCTAGTAAATAAAGTCACATGTAAGGTGTTAAGAAGGTAGGAACGGGTATGTTGAACATAAATGGAAACACAAATAGAAAGGAATCCCAAGTAGATCGATTGTCTTTAGGGAAACCAATCGCAAAATTTCGAGAAACATTGAATGCTGAACGTGTTGGCAGAAACGAAAATACTAATTCCTACTTGGCTATATCGTTACGTATATAGAGCAGAATAGTGTACTGAAATAGTGTACTGAAATATAAAAAGAGGAATCGATTAAATTGCATCATAATTGCTCATAATAAAAACACATTAGCTCACTGCTATCTTGGAATCCTAGAATTACTTATGCAACAACGTAGACGCCATATTCCTGTTGGGAACAAACAGCAAAGGAAGAGAGGGTACTGGAAGAAGGAAACCATATATAGTAAGACACCTTATAGGGATTAAACAAAAAGATATTTAATTTCGCGTTACGTTTAGGTACTGGCCGTTCGTGTTCACCGTTTACATGCTATTATGTACAAAAGAAAAGAGATAAACTGATAAAGAGAATCAGAAGGAGAGAACGTCAGAATATAAAAACGTCGTGGTCCGTTAAGCGAACCGAGAGGTCCGTACATCAAGTGGAAGCATAGAAGAAGCGTACTCTCAATCGTAGCCGAGTATTGCCTCTCTTGATTTACACGCAAGTATAGGTGGTTTTATTCTTGCCCTCATCTTGCATTTGCTTATTTACAAGATGTTCGTTTGTCTTATGCACCGACATGACGTCACATCTCTCGCTCATTTTTAACTGGCCTCTCGTCATGACAGGGTCGTGGATGCGGTCGTTACCAATCGTCTTCTTCTCTCTGTCTCTCTCTCCCTCTCTCTCTCTCTCTCTCTGTCACTCTCTTTCTCTCCCTCCCTTCCTCTCGGTCTCTCTTTCTCTCCGACCTTCCCTCTCTCCGCGCCCACACACTCTTTGCTATGCGAACAATTCACAACCACGAAGGAGAACACGATTCCAACGATGAATCGTGCGTATAACGATAGATAAGAAGATCCAAAGGGGTTTGTTCCAGGTATACATATTTTACATGTACAATATAGAATATTTGTGATATAAATATATTATATTAAGGCACTCCACTACTGGCCGGTAAATTCACGATTTTCCGATTTTCCTTTATACAGAGACTTATCATGATATAAATTTCGCGCGTTAGAACAAAGAATTTAACAATGATATACAAATCAACGATAGCGTCCTCGGTCGTAATAAATTAATCTCCTGTCGGATCGTGACCTATGTACAAATTTGAACACATTTTTGTGGTGTGTTATCGCCATTTCCTTTAACTCTTCCCTAACAATCTGTTATGCAACTTCATTGCCTTCTTTCAAGCTTCCATTTCATCCGTTTTTCTCAAATATCCATTTCTCCGTTCTCGTAGCACCTATTATCAGCTTCATCATCCGGTTACACGTTCTATTTTCAGGCAGACCAACCGAGTGAGTAAACCATTCGATCCTTTCAGCGAGAACTCGGCAGAAGTTGTGCGCCAATAAGAACTCAATTAGGTCAACCCGTCGTAGGACTATCAAACCGTCAGAAGCTTCATAGCGATATAGGTAGCTCTGGCCTTTTCACACCTAACGTTAAATCCAAAGGCTTGCTCTTCGTCGTGGCCTCCTCTTTCGCAGGACTATCGCGGTCACACTTGTTATCGTTTAATCTATTATCGTCTTCTGACGACTGACTTGGTCTTGGAGAGATTCTGCTCGTTCTAACGCTAAGATCTATCGGCTCGTCTTGCTCCACCGCTAGACCACCTGGACTGGGACTGACCAGAAGTAGGTCGCCGCCTCTGGGCGAATGTTGAGACGCTGCTGGCGTGATCAAACCAGGTGGAGGGTACACCAGGCCCAGTCCTTGGTGAGGATGGTACCCTGTCGTCAACGTAACCGTAGCATTGATCTTCCTAGGTGGAAAGTCTCTTTCAGACAAAGTCGGTGATGCAGCGCTGGCTTTGAAGTAACTCATTGCCGAATTACTCCTTGATTCGGTGTCTTGACCATCGACACCGTCCACCGAGGACGCTCCACTATCACTTGGTGTGTCGGTTGTCCTTTTATAAGTTGGAAGGTACGGTCTGAACACGTCCGATGGACTGCTGGGCACGCAAACGCTATCTTTCTGAGCGAAGTTCATTGCGAACATTGGAGAGCCTGGATGCTGTTGCTGTTGCTGTTTATAAAATGGTGGAGATGTTGTGTCCCTAGGTGGCGTACCTGGAGGCTGTTGAGCATTTCCACCGACTCTTTCACGCTCCTTTTGCCAGGCTAACAGACGAAGTTGGTTTTGAAGAGCTACGTCATCCGGGTGAGGAGATTTGTTGCCCCTTTCTTGTTCCTGCTTCAGCATCGCCACGTGCAACAGATGCGATTGGAGGGCTAAATCTTCCTGACTAGGTGAAGCACGATCCGTTCCATCTTTGTATATTCCGCTGCTTTGCTGTACTTGAGCCTGAGGAAGGAATCCTGGCAGAAAGCTTGGGCCAAACGGCGAGCCTGTGCCTGGAGTCAGATTTTGATTCCCGTTCGTTTGTTCTTGAAGGAGACAGTGGATCTTGAACCAATTCGAACGACGACCATACCGCGAGCCTGACTTTGACATCCCGACCATGAGACACTTTCGTAGTCGACACGCCTTGCACGCTGTGCGATTCTTCTTGTTGATCACGCACACGCCGCCATTCTTGCACTCGGAGATGCTGTTCAGGTTGTTATAGGTGCGCCCAAAGAATGACTGTGAACAGAAGAAAGAAAACAATGGTGAGATGTGGAAACGAAGAGCTGGAAGACCGGTGTCGAGCTCGCTCTTGATTTGATTTTCATATCGCGAAAGATGAAATACTACGATATGTCGGCAACAGTTTTTGGGGAATGTCAAGTTGCTGATTGGTCGATCGTTTAACGTACTCTAGAAGCCAGGAATTTGGACTCACCTTTCCAACTGTATTTATATCGGAGATTTTATTCATTTTAATTATTATAGAATTTGTATTATCATTTAGAATAATATCTTTTACCAATGGCAAGTGCTGTCCTCTTTTTCGTAACACAAGAAACTTTGATCCGATACATTCAGCAGATTGGCGCCACATAGCTTTTTCCTATACCCAAATTCTCCGTATTGAACTCACCTATTAACACGTTTGCCACCGTGCGTCATATACGTGACGCATCAGTTTCGCGCAAGGGATCGTAAGTACGTGTGAACGAGACTTGGATTCAATGTTTGGTAAAGTAAAAAAATTCACTTTTGTTTGCATTCAACAAAGATATTTCTGCATGCAAAATATAAGGAGTACATTTTGGATCACATTTGGCTCGGTGCTGCAACAAAGCGCGTTACGTTGCAAAAATTGCTACGTTACCAAATTAGTTAACAAGTATAACATATTGCATTCAAATTTCTCTGCAAATAATAACAGCCAACGCGTTAGGAAATCATACGTGCTATATCTTCCGTTGAAAGCGAAATACAAGCACATCCTGAGCAAGTGATAAAAAGCGAAACAAATATTTGTAATCGGGGACAATCGCACGAGCTCTAATCAAAATTTTGCTCGTCCATTCTCCAAAACTTCGTTTCAAAAATCTGCTCTACCAAACTATGCATTAGCTTAGTAGCAGCCGAAGTACAAAAATCTTGGAAACGAAGTTTCTTCAACTTTCTCACAGAAGATAAATTGTCCAGACTTTAACGCGGAAATGACGATTTCAGCAGTTATATATCAAAAGAGACCGTTCGCCATATAAAGGTCCACTTGGACTCGTTCAGGCCACGCGCAGATTCTCTAGCGGATTACACGTCAGGCCTTAATGTTCCGCGTGTCACAAGAATTAGCATGCCTCTGTCTAGGAGTAGAAGGTCGAGCAACGGAGGCTGGATCCGCGAAAGGGTGGACAGGGTGGCGCGTTGAAGATGGAGCGTTGTACGCGGCACGGCTGGTCGTAAAGTTAAACGCCTGTCGGCCGACGATAAAACCGACTGGAAAGCGGCGCATCGTGAACTAATTTACGACGCGACGACCCTTCTACTACCTTGGTGCTCGCTTCGGGGTCTCGACTAGTCGCTAATCGAGTATCTCTCGTGCGCCAAGTGCAAGTTTTCCTTTCTTTATGCTTTGAATTATTTCACTTTTATTTTTTCTGTTATCTCTGTCCTAGGTACTTTTAAACCGTTCTATAAGGCGTTTACAGTAGATATAAATATCCGTTGGAATCGTTAGAACATATAATGGATGCATACGAAGCTTCATAGAAGTAAAGCTTCCATAACAAGCCAAAGCGATTAACTTCACTTGTTATGAATTTTTATATTTCATTGCGTAAGTGCACGATGAATATACAGTTGTCAAAAAAAAAAAAAAAAGAAAAAAAAAGACGAATGTCATGAATTCGTCTATCGCAAGAAGAAAAAAAAAAACAGTAATTCAGTAAATATAAAAACTAAGTTGTGTAACAGATTTCTCATTAACATAAAATACAATGAATCTTGACGTACACGCAAGAATCGCTTCTTTATGAATCTTAAGATTATAAATACGTATTTAACGTCAGAATTAGAATTTAATCAGAAAGAAATACAGCGAGCCAAGCGTGGTCGAAAGCCGGAAAGGCTCTAACTCTGTTGCTCACCTGACGCAGCCACGTGGGCGGTCTGGTAACCGTTCGAAGCCGAAAAGCTCTCATAGCGGTACCTGTTCCAAATCGGATCGACGAATCATCCACAAAAAGTGTCCACCGTATCGATCCATGACCTAAAATTTATACTTCGATAATGCGTCCAGATTACTCGATCGTGCGTCATCAGTGAATCACTCCGACTACCGGTAATCTCACGTATATTTTCAACCAAGCAGGACTTTCTCGTCTGCCTTCGTACGACTGCAACAGACTCGACGGGTAAACGGGAAGCAAAGTTACACGTGTCCAACAGAAGGTCCATGCGCGATGATCGAGGAGAAACGCGGAATCGAAGGATTCCAGTGTCAAGGAGGCAGATCCGATGGCGATGATTAATCGCCGAGGTTCAGCAACAACGGCGTACACTCGATAAAGTGGTAATGATCACCAGATGAAAACGGACCAGCGGTACCTCGGGCTGCAATCTCTCGATCTTAGATGAACAAGCGCGAGCTCGAAAAGCCTCCCGTATGCCAGATGATCCCTGGCTGTCACCGCAACTGCGTGAAAGAGGTCACGATGCCACCGTGTGCACGCGAGAGATAGCGTGGTTCAAGCTGATCGCTTCCGCCTACGAAATTCTCCTTGCTCGGAAATAAGGATCGAGAATATGGAGAATGTCGAGTATTTTACGTGGTAGATGCGTCGTGGAATTTGGGCTACCGAATGTTAGAAATGAAAACGAATATCTATTTGAAAATAGTGGGCTTCTGAAGTATCGAGGTTAGTTTGGTTCTTGTATGAAGATTAAATTAAGTTGCGAAATGTACGTACTTAGGGAAATTAATCTACAATCGATAGTCCAATTTATACAGCATAGCTTTTCTCGTTATTACGAGAGATTGAAACACGTTTATTCCGAACACTTTCGCCTAACTTTGGCGGTAAAACAGCACTGCCATAAGAATTTTCACCAAACTAGGAACAAGAACAACCTCGTTCCCATAACCTGCCACAACCTACATCCCCAAATCGATCGATGGTTCTTTCGAAGAAAAGACGAGGGTTGGAGAGCGCGTTTCACGCGGCGATTGCGTGTCGCTGCGACTCACAATCAGAGTCAGCTGCTGGGCTTGTGTATCTTGACCGTAGAGAGCAAACGAGGTGGACAACGGGATTCGCGAGGAAGGATTACGTAACAGGCGCGTGTGATTCGTGGCGTTTCCAAGCGTTCTTTTTTTTTTTTTCTTTTTTCCCCTTTGACTGGTCCTGGTCCGGTCGCGAATCACGTACTCCAGAAAATCAGAATCGGCGTAGAAAACGTTCTTCGACTGCCGTAGCGAGCCATTTAGGGTCGACCGCGACAAATCCGTCATGGACAGGCCACGAGATTAGCGCAAATCAGTCGGCACGCCCGGAATCTCGGACCGATTTGTAACGCCTTATAGAAACGCCGCCGGGGAAAACGTTTGTCCGTGATCGTGAACGGCCGCCGAGCGCGGGAAAGCTTAACAAATTGTCGATGAAAAATGCAGCAGATCGTTTCTCGTATAAACTCGGGCAAACCTACACACAGTTGCTGAGGAAAGGATTCCAACACCTGTAGACGCGTTTTACGAATATATTATGTGATTCTGCTAGCACCGTAATGGGACACGATTATCATTATTGCATTGGTATTATTCGTTATTGGTTATTGTATCGGTATTGCGTTGGTTTCCACTATATGTAACATATGGAAATTCAGTATTTGGGACCATCTTTAAAATATATTTACGATGGATACCTATACCGTACACTATTTTCTGAATATATGTTTGCAGCTTCTACCTTCCATATACATCTCCAGATTAGTTTCTTTTACCAATAAAAGCTGAACGTCAAATTTCCAAATATTTTGTGAGACACGCACAATATTGACGTAATATTCTTCCATAGTATGTATTTTCTTGGAATTACGCTCTTGTTAAGCTTCACTCGTCTATCCTACATATCTCGCTCTACTTATTAAATTCCACTTGCAGGAATGTTCGTCTATTACAAAATAACTGCTCGATAAACTATGCTTCGATAAAAACGGACGGAGGAAAAGTGTAAACTACCGACAACTGCTTAAAAGTCAACCACTTCCAAAAGCGTATTCAAAAAGGTACAACCATCCTCGCACTCCATTTCTACAGGGAGCGAGAACGAGTGCAGAGCCTCGTTATTAACTCGAAATCGTCGTTCGGCCATATACCGAACGCATCCATATTCGTATTAATCGCCGGTCGTGCAGTTCCAAGTATCGGCCGCAAATTTTCCGAACTGCCATTTCAGTCTCGTTCGAAAATTGCTGCTAGCGAACCACGTCTCGGTAGCGGGGCGATTTACAGCGTCGATCAATTTCGTCGTGTGCCGAACACGGGCAACGTTTCCTCGAGCCGGCGTCGGGAATGCGATTGGCACGGCGTGTTCGCCGCGGGAACAATTTCCTCGAGCGGATCGATGAAAAAAACGCGAGCATGCCGATAGTTTCCCGCACGTGACAGGAATCGAACGTCGGCCGGCAGTCGGCGCCCGTTTCGAGTCACCGATTGTAAACACGCTCCTCTGGCCAGTTTAGCGGGCTTCGTTGCAGAGAGAAGGAAGGAGAATCGACGTTTCTGGGAACTCAATTTTCGACGGACACGTTGGTCGATTTAACCGAAATACTCGCGTTTTCGAGCGTGCTCCGTGCATTCTCGCGACCTTCGCTCGCGTGACGTATTAATCCGTTAAAATAGCTATCGTTCCGCTATCCAGCGTTTAAGCGATCGATAGAGATTTACAAAGGGAGAGAAAAATTGGCCGGTAGGAAACGACCGAACTTGTGATTTTTTCCCGGTCAGACGCTGTCAGCCGTTTTCAAACATCGTGCGACGTCGCGCGATCGAGCTAAGTGAGCTTGCAAACATCTGCTTTCGCGAGCCGACAGACGCGTGATGTCACGAGTTAACGCGATTAGAGGGGAGTATCCGCCTCGAGGTTGAAGTAATTTTCACCAGATACGCGAGTGTCGATTTTTAAACGCGCCTCTGGATGAACAATAAGACGGAGACTGGCATTATGTAAACGTTGAATCGCAGGTGATTAAAGGAAATGGCTTAATCGGTACGCTCGTTGTATAATACGAGACTAATACTTATCAACAGTGGAAATTTGTCACGAGCTTTGATCGATGTTCAACGTTCGAATCTTTATGTACCTACACTGACAGGAGAATTAGGGTATTTATATCGAAAAATTTTGTAATCCTATGACGAATTACTCGCGTCTGAAATGTCATGAATCGTTTTCTTCGTGTCTGTACTTTCGCTAATAAATGCACGAATATAGACATCACTGTACTCCGCGCGTTATTCGAATTTCCGATCCTCTTTGCGGTAATATATCACGATAATCAATTACGGCAGGACTTTACTCCGCTGGATCAGCCGAAGAATAAACAATTTGTACCAAGTCTCTTCGTCTACGTCTCTTTCTCGCCAAGAACTAAAACTCACGTTTAGTTAAACTCGGTTAATCCATACCGCATTTGGGATAAATGGAATTCGAAGAAATGAAATTCAAAGCCTCGTCAGAATCCGACGAAGGAAAAATTCTCCGCTATTCAGTAACCAGAGACTGCATCTTAGTCACTTGATGAAACCTAATGCAAATTCAAAACTTGATCGGCATCGCCGAGAAAAATGCTACTTCCTCGTCGCGAGCTACATCATTTTCTCTCATTTTCGTTTGAGAAACTCGAAGCCCGGTCGCAGTCTCGAACGAGAACAATCCCAGTCACGCAACTGTCCACGAAACGGATGCAAACGTACGAAACCACGATCGAACGCGTGAAACCACGAGACGAGCATTTGCCCACCTCGCAATCCGAAGCGCGTGACTAGAGCGAAGCGTGGTGACCCTGATACGCGCGCGATTCAAGCGGCGGCGATTCGCGGAACACGCGTCATCCTCGTCCCAACGAATCTGTTCGCGTCCACGTTTCCTTCCTTCGTGACTTTCTCAGTGGGGATGACTCGTCGTTGCATCGCCTCGCTCGCTCTGAATTCCGTGGCCTGGCACCTAGTGGTACCACCTGTTTGTGGCCACGGATCGATCACCCAAGCCCTCGTCACGCCGGGAAATCGCGTTTTCCTCTGGCTGTCTAGCCAACGATAAAGGCCGTTCCACGTAACGATTTATCTAGATCTGCGGTGCTATTTCTAGCTGTCCCGATGACGATTGCCACGCGAGAATAGCACGTAACTCGTTCACTCGCTCTTTTATCCAAGCGGCTCGATTCGCTCGACGCACGATTGACCTCGCGGCACGATCGATATTCCAACGATTGATTCCTCCTCGTTAAGATCTCAGCTTGCTCAACGTTTAGCAGCCTTCCTTTAGCACGATCTTCCTTTATATCGGCTAGATCGGAAGTGAAAGAGAAAATTTCATTTTGAAATGTGAGACTGTACAAAGTATGCAAGTTATGAAACAGCTGCTTCTTCTCTGAGTTTACGTATCTATATGATATTACCGAAACCGCGATAGTCTAAGCGTAACTTTACGATAAACAAAGTAAGAATTTTGAAAGCAAGACAAATAAAATTTTTCGATTACGTTCTGTCGATGCCCTAATTTCACGCGGCTATTTAACGTTAACGAAAAAGTAGAATAGCTCAACTTTGTAACGAGTAACGTTAAAGTTAGTTATCCGTATATACTTTGTTTCGATTCGTCGTTCGCAGGAGACAGCGAAGAATTTGAGAAAAAGACGGTTAGCGCGGTTTCTCGTTGGAAGACCGGAGAGGATTTTTTGGCCAACAGCCAGGGAAACCCAACTGAAACGGGATCGCTGAAAACCGACGGACTGTTTCTGACGTCATGCCGCCACGGAGACCTTGGCTGACGTGCGTCCTGCATGCTGAACACCGGTGCCACTCTCGTTTTCGTTTCGAGTTCGAGCATTGCGTCGCGCTGTAGATCGGACATCGCGATTGCGGCATCGTTCGAGTTCGATGGAACGCGATAGAGAAATTGAATTAGAGACGAAGGCTATTTAAATGTAGAACAATTTTCTATCTACGCTTCGATGTTTGCTTCTCTATTGGGATTTGCTTCGGGCGGTGTTTTCAGGAACTATTCTACCGTGGACAGTAGAAAATTCCTTTTAGAACATAGCCGCTAAAACGTGTGTAATAATATTAAGTATAAATGCGACATGTGGATGAGGGCACACGGAAGAGTGTTTAAACGTAAGTTTCTAAAGATTGTATTTTTCAAATGAACTCCCGAACGTCTTAACCCGTGCTACGTACGTGTAATTAGCAAAAGGAGAAAAAGAATAGTGACACGAGAAATAATTGAAAATTGTAAAAAGTTTTCCTTTTAAAATTGGAACTTGACAGGGATAGTTAGGAAGAAAAGATCAAGACCTACTTGGCTGATTGTATTATTGCATAGCCCGTGGCACAACAAGAATCGAATCTCTTTTATTTCTTTCATAAGGAAATAAATTTTTGTTACACACGATTCGTGAATAAGAAACGACGAAGCGTAGGAAAAAGGCGGAGAATCTTTGAAGTTCTTCTACGTAATACATAAACATGATTACATATTTTCTGATCCGAGGCATATCTGATCTACACGCAAGACAAACTCCATTAATTCCTAAAAAATTGAACGCTAGTAAAGAAACGTTCAAGAAATAAAATCAACTAATCAACCGATTATTCCGATACTTTTTCTGTCGCGCGACAAATGAAAATTCTCTGGTGGAAAAGTATTTTTCCGGGAAAGATCTTACCGATCGTAGGAAGGCGTCAAGCGTTACAGGGATTTTAATGCCTCGTCATCGCAGTTCACGCGGTTTCGCGCGCTTTTATGACACTGAATGCTTCCATGCCGGTGTAACAGATTGAATTGCAGATCGCGCGTCGACAGTTCCTAACTGCAGGAACAATGAACGACCGTCATTGTATGCTGATGCTTCATCGCGATTTTGTACGTTCGTTTAGCTGGCGCTACGCACGACGGAAACGTATTTCAACGGAACGACACCTGAACATGGAACTACTCTGTTTTCTAAGAAATATCTAGGTTTCAGAGTAAAATCATTATAATAAGTCGATCGATGGTGGAAATTCATGACACGTGTTGACTTAACAGCTCCAATAACTCCTCAAGATTGATCGCATCGCGGTGAATGTGACGCGATGCAGTACGTTTTCCTTAATATAGTTGAGAAACTGCAACTTTTTATCGTATTTCTATTTCTCGCAGTTTTTATACGTTTTCTTCTTACGACCGATTGTCAATATTATTTGGAACGGTTTGGTTTTTATTGAATTTTGAAGTTTAAACATTTTGTCGATTCGCTTGATAATTTTATTATTCATTTACGGTTGAAATAATATAGACGTTCGATCGTAATTCAGACTTTCGACGAATCTATTATTTAGTACTTTATTGGATGACATAAGTGCCGATGTAAACGCTCAAAGATCGAGAATCTGTAGCGTGAAGTCGAGCAAAAAGTTATTGAATAAACAGGCTATTAAAAGCGTATTTTCCGATTCACGGCGTGTTAAAGAACAATACGCGCCAACGTATTTCCTGGTCTGAGCACACGTGCACGGCAGTATCGTAATTTATACTTCTTTACGTACCAAGCATAACATTAGGCGGTCCGCAATTGATTATCACCAGTCTATTACTTCTATCTGAAGCGATAAAATGGCAAAAGGTTGGGTACATTTATGCTAACACGACGAGCATGCATCTAATTTATGACACATCCACTACATTCTTCGATTCGATCGAACTCTAGGAACAGTAGCTGAACATCGTTTATTCCCAGAATCCTATCCGCTTTTATTATTTTTCCACTGAAACTCGATTACTTTTACCTACCATATTTTCACTTCTATCGCTATATGTAAATACGTGGAGAAAAATTACAGGAAAAGATCGAACGCAGAATCTCTGCACGATATAAACGTGATAAGATTCATGCAGCAAGTTACGTGCACGTTTCTCACATCGCCTTCCTTTACTTCTTCCTCTTAATAAGTGTAATCCATCGTGTTACTAGTAATAACTTGTGTCAACTTTCGTTAAAATTTCTAGTATAACGAGACGTTCCTTTTATATAGTTTGCTAATTAACTTTTCGACCGGTGTACTCGTGTAACTGATAATGGTATAGAAATAGTATTAGGATGACTTTAAACGTTGCGATACTTGCTCCGGTAGAAAGTAAAAATATTAAACGCAAAATAACCAAATCGATCATCCGATTAAAACGGAGACAAGAAGAAAGAAAAATCTTCTACCGAATACGTTTTCTTGCTAACGTAGCACTTTCTAAACCGATCAATCTGCAGTTCCACGAAATTACACGGTTGAACAGAAAAAGCAAAAATCGATATAATCGATATTCCAGATGCCCGATTCCTCCATTCACCGTTAAATCCTCCATCTTTCGATAGAAATCAGCCTAGTCCATCCTACAACAGTCTTCTCCGCGACATTCGAAGCTTCTTGGAGCTCGGTGCGCGAAGCGTTCCGCTTCAGGAAGTCATCGATCTTGCAGCGGCGAGACGAGCCAGTGTTTCAATGCTCGTCGCCATCGTCTCGATCGTCGTAGCTGTCTGGAAAGCTCCTCTTGCACCGGGGGCGCTTTATGGCTCCGTGCACGCTCGTACGTCAGCGATTTTTCCCGGGGCCCGATATGGCCGCGGGGAATTTGTCTGCGCGCGAGCTATTTGCTTACATTAGCCGTCGGAGTCGAACGGTGTTCGGCGGATCCGAGCCTCGGATAGCCCAGCATGCGTGTGGATTGATGCATGGCGAATCGCGCTCCAATAGCCAAGAAAGATACGAGCGCGATCGAGCGAGCCGCGCGTCGTGTCGAGCGTACAGCACGCGAATTGTGTGTATTCTCTTGGAAACGAAGAAGAAACGCCGAAGAAGAGAGAAAGACGGATGCGCAGAGCTGGAGACTGGTACAGGTGAGAAAAAGCGAAGAGAAGAAACCGCGCGGTGGATCGATGCTCGATAAAGGGAAGAATTATTTCCTCGAGCTGTTGATCGAGCCGCGAGAAAACGCTGCTTCCAACGATGGAAAAGTTATGCTCCGGCGATCCTTTTATATTTTATTCGTCCTTTTTCCACGCAGTCTCTTAGTATCTCACTGTATTTGAGAAATAATATAACAGGATAGCCCACATGATTCTGGTTTAATCGTGTCGGATCTGCGATCGTGATATTCAAATTCGATCGGTTTGCGAGACGACGACAAAGTGGTTTGCGGAAAGAATATGGATATGCTGAATCGAAAGGGGACTTGCCGAGAGATCGGTGGAGGAAAAGCCTGCGCTACCCGAAAAGGATAAAGTCAGAAGACATCGGAGAGAGTGTTCTCTGGGAGGTTCTTGGAGCGTGATCGATAGCATACACCTAGGTGATTTATTCGTTGCGTGCGCGTGGAAAATGTCTTGCCGCAGATGTCGCGGCGCAAAGGCCGCGCGCATGCCATTATTCGCGAGATGGATTTAATTGCTTTGATCATATTCAATGGCGGGGACTGAGAAAAGTGCATGGAAAATGTCGAACGATCGACGGAGCCGAGTTGTTTCGTAACGCGCGCGATAAATCGTTAGGCTTCGGGGACTTGCCACCGATTGTTTATCGAACCGCTACCGGACCGTTGCTTAATCCGAGCGTAATCTGCGATCGTTCTCTACCTACGTTCCCTATTATGTCTCCGAGGGAAAGAATGCTCGGATCAAATTTCACCTGGCGTGCCGGAAAGGGTGGATAATGAATATCCGCGTCCACGAGATCGAGTGTCGCGATGGCGTAACACTCGCCTTATCTATCATCGATTGGGGTTGAAACGTGGAATTGGGACACGAGATATTTTTAACGCGGATATAGAAAGCAGTTAAGTCAGATGCCATTGTTACGATTTATCATTCGTCCTAAGATCGCCATTTACCTTATCGTATCGCGTTACTTACTTTTTCTACGTGTCACGCTATCACAAGAATCGTATACTTTCTCCGGAGACAAATTTATAACAACCAATAAACGTTTATTTCGAATCATCCTACAATTTACAGGTTTCTATCAAATATTAACAACTGGGTAATCTCCTTAAACTTAAAGTCTTCGACTTTCCTAAGGAAACGTTCCGTATCCTCGAGTCTTTCTATTCCAGAATCTTCAACCAACGTTCTAAATCCATTGCAACCTGCTTTCACTTTCCGGGAGCCGCCAAAGCCTCCACTAACGAACGAACGACGTAGATTTTCAACGGTTCACCTAGGTAGAATCATCGGACGGTAACGTGGCACGATATAGCTAATCTCGAGAAAACAATACCAGCGAGTTTCCTCGTTACATGGCTCTACCTGGTTCATGAAAGACCAAGCTCGAGCCGAAAGATCATTCACGATGATGCACACCAGGCATCGTGAATCGTCCACGGGAATCCGGAAATTGCTCGCGCGAATCTCGATCTCCGCGTGATAATCGTTCGACGAACGCTTTCCACGAGAGCCTTGCGTTCGATATTTCATCCTAAGCTCGCGTGACTAGGAGAACCACCGGTGGTCGCGAGCACCGACGACACGACGATTGTCTCGCGGACAGACAGACAGATTTAGCAGACAACGGGTCGCCGCCAACGTAGACGACGCAACCCCGAGACCGCCGTTTATTTACGAGGTTGCGAGCAGACAGCCGCGTGTCTGTACTGCGTATTTCCGGTGAAAGCAGAAACAACGTGGGAGAAGATTATCGATTCCTCGAATTGTGCACTTTCAGATTTTAAACGCGGTTTAGGGTATTCTGCAGGATATTACACTTTGGGGGTAGATTTTTCCGTCAATAATTTGGACGCGAGAGAAGAGAAAAATAGGAAAACTACTGTGAATCGTAAATGAACGTTATTACAAATTTTATCTAACGAATTTGATCAAACGAATCTTGATTTCGATGAATCGGATTTAAGACGATTCGAGTATTTTAGAGTGTTTTATATTTTAGCATCCGCGACAAAAAAAGAAGATCGTGAGTGTTCGATATTTCAAAAATGCGAATTTAGCAACACCTGAACTTTCTAAACTCGTATCAACCTTCACCTAATTTTCCTAATTCCTAGAATTATCATAAAATCACGGAGAAGAGACTATTACGAGGAACCATCCAGGTCACTAACTGCTTCGGTCATGTCGCATGCAAATGGAACTACGAGGCACGCAATCGTTTTACCGAAGGTATTCAGGCAGCGGACAAGAAGTCGAGACGATTTCACGCCTAACTCATCACACGTCGTTTCCGTTCCAGCAAATGTCGCCGATTTTCGTCAGTTCGCCTTTGAAACGCCAAAAAGAAGCGTCGCGTTCAGAAGCCGGTTCCTTTTTTCCCGCGAATTGGATCCGGTCTAGGGACTTCCAAGAGCGGTAAGTTTGGACGGAATTCGCAGGTTGCGTCAATCGGTGGTTTCGCGTTTGCGCAAGTCCGATCGTTCTGAAAAGATCGGGACGTGAGCGTCGCAGGGCGTCGCTCTGAATGCCAAATGAACATCCTCAAGGGCGCGTGGTCTGTGGCAACAACGTTTGGGCGTGAACTGGGCCATCTCGATACCTTCGCCGAGACCTCAAGCACCCAAAATCGTCGATAGAAGATCTGAAAAGCTGCGGACTATCGATAATTTGATTTCCTCGCTGTACGATATAATCTCGTTTGGCCGTAAGTAATGTCTGGCTTGTTAACGAAGGATAAAATTAGAATTCAGAGTAGATCGTCCTGATCTTGAGTTTAATCGATTCGCAACTGGCGATGTGTCGCGTGCTTCGTGTAAAGAATTTCACGATATCGTTAGGATTCGTTGAATTAAGATCTGTGTAGGAAAAGCGTCGCAGGAAACATTGTACGTAATTGGAAACTAGTATTAGTTGCAAGATCATAGATTTTCCAGCTATTAATACTTCGCACTGTCAGTTCCTGAGTATCACCTTTTAGTCGGAAATCGATATCGAATGGATTAATTTATAGAATATCGAGGGACAATATCGTAGAAAATAACGTGTAATCAACGAAATATTGTATGTAATATCCAATAAATCAACGATACTTAATATCTGGTAATCAAATACCTGTAACATTTAACATCTTTCAACGTCCAATAGTCTAATAAACTGTACTCGAACAGATTGCCGATATTTAAAGCCTTTGCTCGAACCTTGAAATACATTTACCCTAATCTTCCATCAAAAAACTGAAACTTTGCGTTCCATCGTCTGGCAAAAACTATACGTAATAAAAAACGAAATTATGTACGTGTTCCACGACTCTCACGATAATCACGCATCGTGCAGCATTTACGCCGAACTAACAAGAGACCGAATATAATCGACACTTCGCCGTAATCATCCTTAAAGTTCACAGCTCTCATTATCTCTAAATAAAGGCCGGCAAAAACCAAAAGTGTTCCCTGTGAAGCTACCGAAAACTATCGGTTTCGAGGTTCCGTTACAAAATACGAATGCTTCGATGCGTAGAGAACTAACTAACAATCGTAATTTGTAAAACGACCGTAAATTACGACAGGTGTTAAATTATGTCACGGATATTACGCTTTCGAAAGAGGCAAAGAGGGAGCAGGCTCGCGGCGTCGGATCGATAGATCGCGATTTATTGGCTCGTAAAAGGAGCGCACAGAGCGAACGTCGCCGCGATTTGGACCACATAGAAGCAAGGTGGCGGCTCGCGGTGAGTTTAACGTGACCGAGCTACGCTAGCCACCCTGTCCGCTCGTAAATCGCCATCTTATACGAGGGACGCGCCGTGGTTCGCGGTTTCCTCCCCGTTATACGTTTTATGCCGGTCCTATGTATCTATCGTCGAGGTTTCGCGTCGCTTGCGATCGTATTCGCGGCTGTAATCTTCAAGATGTCGCGAGAGGCGAATTTTCGTCACTTAAAGTACACGCAACATCTATTCTACATTTTGAACGTTTAGTATCATACGTAGATCATGATTTATGGAAAGTTTTTCTATCGATACGTTGTGGATCGAACGTGCTTCGTCATTTGGACCGTTATCGATTCGACTGTGTTCCTCTACCGTTGAAACATTCTCTAAGTTGTGGTGAACGGCGGGATTAATTTAGTTATTCTGTTTTATTCGTCGATTATTTTGCTTCTATCATCCGCCTATCATATCGCGTCAATTATTTTGAATAACGTGAAGAATCTGATCTAGATGGAAGAATATTATTTGTTGAAATAATATGAGATATTTACATGAAACATTTTGCAGAGTCAATTTGAATAAATGCAATTGAGTTTCTAATATCTCGAAGAAACTCGTCGAACCTGGTTTCCTGCGTAATCTCAGAACGATTAGTAAAAACGATCGATCCCCCAAACGAAATACGGCTTCGTTAAAACGATAAACGATGTCGGAAAAAAAGATACATCGGTGTCTTGGAGAAATTAAATTCAACTATCATTTGAAACATTTTCTCCCACAAACAGTTTGCGACTAATTCAAGGTACTCGAATTACTCGACTCTCCTAATATCGTAAATAGTATCATAGATTAGCACACGATAAACAAGCTTCATTCGTAACCAGAAGAGATAGCGATTCCACCAAACATCCTACGAACAACGAACAAGAAGACACGCGATTCGCGACAAAATGAAATTGGCGAAATTGAATGCAACCGACCATTCCAGTTTCTCCGCGTGCCCCTCGACAACGCCGTAAACTCGATTACTGAGCCAATCTCGCCGCTATATCTTCGCCGGTACAATTAACTCGCTCATAAAACGACGCTTGGTCAGCTGTAAGGTGGCGCGTGTTAACACACGCGGAGAATCCGAGTTCTTCCGCCTCCACCGTCGCAACTTTTCCGCGGTTTCCTTCTGCTCGAAGCCACCGCGGCGAAGGTGATTCGGTTCGCAACTACGTTCGCGCATCGTGCCTCTTAACTGCCGCTATTACGTCGCCTAATTGCCGACCATCTAAATACCGCTGCTGCAAATAGATCCTCTTGATAAACAGGCACCGCGATTCTCCATAATGGAACGAACGAACGAACGAACCGCAGCGACCTTTATGAATCTGTCCAGGTGTACGAGGAGCTGCAGGAACGTGAAGCCGATGCGCAAGATAATTTCGATGGTTTTGCTTCTTATTTATGTGCACTTTTGCAAAGTTCCTTGAATTCTTGTAAATGGCGATACGTACGATTTTAAACAGTGTAAGTTAAAGTGGAAGATGAGAAACGTTTTACGAAAGAGAGATTTCTACTGTGATTTTAACGCGTCTTTTAAACCGAACGAGTCGCAGCAATCTTTATGAAGAAACTTCACGTCGATATGTTGGTTTTGCGTGTGTATATTCCGCGAATTACAATTATAATATGCGTATAAGCAAATGAAAGATAAAAGGAACCTGTTTACGAAAGATTCTTACTATAATTCCGACGAACCTTCTAAGACGTTTGTCGCGATACTTTTACCTACCAATCTTCGACTGTAAATTAGCAGTTATTACGGTTCGGTACAGGTTATTTTTCGTACACGTGGAAGTAGTTTTTGATTATAGCGAACGGTCACAAATTCATTCACGAATCTTAAACGAAATTGTCACTGAGCCAGTAACGAAACGATTCGGAACGACCAATTATCGCTAGCTACGTACAATTAATCGTCGAATTTAAGCGTTTCGATTAACTTCAACATTATCGGTCAGTCTGCGACTGACAGTCTGCGCATACGACTCTAACGTTTGAAATTTCCGATGGTTTTTCAAATCGTCAAGGCGGGATATTGATAAAAGTTTTCAGCTAAAGGTAATCGCACCTCGGTAGAAGCTCGTTGGTCACGATATCGCCACTGCGCAAAGCTAAGATGCTATTTCGATACTCTTTTTGGTTGAACTTCTTGCTCGCCTCGTTCATCTGCTTTTTCTCACTTTGATTAAAATCGGTTACAGAAAACACATACTGTTAGCGTTGTGGCACAAAAAGTAGCACTGCTAAGACAACATGCACACGCCATAAATCAACCATCGCGTAATTGAATATATTCATAAATTCAGTGTTCCTTGCCAAGTTGCCTTTGTATTTTCAATAACCGAAAGATTTATCACCATCAAGCGAACGTTCTTAGATCAAATTTCCCATTCATAAGCGCCGCCAGAAACGATCGAGGCTCTCCCATTATACGCAATCTTATGCAACAATGTAGCGCAGGCTTCTTTCGCAAAACGAAAAAGAAAAAAAAGAAAAAAGAAAAAGAAAAATCCATAGTACATGGAATCGGATCCAAGTAGTACTTCGCGTACGTTAGCCGTACGTATGTTACATCACGAAGAAGTAGATTACCAGAACGCTTTATGCAACACGTGGGGAGCACGTTCGCGCAAAAGAGAACGCTTCTTCGTTCGTTCGAGTGGCAATAATGGCAAGGGACCAGAAAACATCGGCTGAAATGTTCAATTTCTATTTTTATTTCCATTTGAACATCGTAAGGATAAATCTATCTTTGCTGGTTTCCAGAGTTTCATTCTACTTGCTGGTCAAAGAGATGTATTTTATTATGAAACGGTTGAAAAGCAGATAGTCAAGCCAATATACAGTGGCGACCAATACTTACGTACAGTTAATAAAATTAAGTATTATTTCCTGTACACTTATACGTTAAACGAATACACGAAAATCGATTATATTTTCTACAAGTTTACAATGTACACAATAAGATATCAAAATAGGTTTCCTTAATTAGCTATAACTAAAAAGTATTTTATATTTTTATATCGAAGTATCAAATTTTCTGCGGACACATACTCAAGTACAAGTATCGAAACGCCTATTTTTCCGATTTTGCTTTTGAAAGAAACATGTGAAAATATAGGCGTTTCGATACTTGTACTTGAGTATGTGTCCGCAGAAAATTTGATACTTCGATANTAAAAATATAAGATACTTTTTAGTTATAGCTAATTAAGGAAACCTATTTTGATATCTTATTGTGTACATTGTAAACTTATAGAAAATATAATTGATTTTCGTGTATTCGTTTAACGTGTAGGTGTACAGGAAATAATACTTAATTTTATTAACTGTACGTAAGTATATGGTCGCCACTGTGTGTACAGGAATTTTAAAAATATCGATTTCAATAATAATACAATATAGTATTGTACATCTTTTGCTTCAGACTGTGCACCTTTATGCAAATTTATATGTTTTTGAACACACCTAAAGAAACGGAATACAAGTAGAGATTTGCTTGGCCCCCTAAACACGATACAATAACGACTACCGTAGCTTGAATATCGTTGAACAGTTACATTCCCATAAATGCATAAATATCCGCGATGTAGATAAATACCTTCAAAGTATTGAAAAGACTGGCAGAAAGACGAGTTCGAACCTAGAAGTAAATCAAACGATACATTTGTACCAGTTTGCCAACGTAATAAAATTTTACTTTAAAAATCTTTCTCTTGTAAAAAGTGGAAATGTGACGTATCATAATTTTCTTCGCGACCTGCGATCTTCATTGCCACAGAATTACACGTAGATTTTGCTCGATTAGCGTTTCTCGTCACGTCACGATCGATAGATTAGTCGACCGGTTCGTTCGATTTTTTCTCCGTCTTTTTTCTCCGTTTCTTTTTCCTGCTAACCATTTGTTGCCTTATTGCTCGGACTGGGAGTGTCTAGTCGAGTAGAGACAGAATATATCGACTCGGTAGTCCCTCGAACAGAACTGTCACGTGCCGTATTTTATCCGAGCCACCGGTGAGAATCGGCCTCTCCTTTCGTTCCGTACACGCTCGTCGCAAATCGTAACGATTCCGCGACCAAGCCGACCGGTTACGCAAAGAGCTGGAACGCCGCGACTTTCGACGTTACCTGTGCGCCTTTGCAATTGTATCGTCGACGCTGCTTTACGAAACTCAGCACCGCGGCCTCGCCAGTTACGACGTAGATGAATTGTCCACGACGCGATTCCCTTTTTTTCCACGGATCATAACGGTTATAACCGAAATTAAAAAAGTTACAGCACGAGCCTCGGTATCTTAATTTAGACGATTTAGGTCAGCGATAACGATTACGAATGACCAACGTGTTTTCGGTTACCGATAGACACTACGGATAGCAGGTATTACTTTTGGTTATTGGTAACCAGTGTTTTTTCAAAACATCGTGGTTACGATTAGATCTTGAACTTTAAGAATCGAAGGGACGTGACGCGATACGAAACTCGACTCGCTATGCTACGAATTCATAATCAATTAACATTCGTAGTAACAAACTTTTTGCGCCTTTGTATACGAAATCTGTAGCTTCCTTCCTCTTCTGGCACCTCATCTAGGATTTGAATTAGTCGAGTAAAAATTATTGCTGCGATCGTTACGAGGAAAAGATTTTCAGGATTGAAAAAAGGAAAGGTAGTTGGTCGTAATGCTATAGATATTTAAATTTCTTCAAACTTTATAAGAGCGTGGAATTTCGATGCAAGAAGAAACAGCGGAAAGAAAGATAAAAAAAAAAAAACAAATAGATAAGATAAAAAATAGATGTGAGTTACGTAAATTGACTGAAAAATATCGCGAACGAAACGCGTTAACGCGACGTCGGCCTTTAACGGGCTGACACCTTAAAGCACTGTCGCAAACATTTCAACCTGCCCAATCGTCCACTCTGTGCAATAAACGCATAAAACGCACCGCTTGCTTCTCACGCGCGGAAAACTCGACGCTTCCAGGCGCTAAGTGCTTTCTCGAGTACTTCCAGCGGAAGTGGCTCGAATTCCAGGCTAAGCGAGCCACAGACCGCGACTGGATCCGCCTCGAAAAAAGAAAGGATCGATGAGCTCGGCGTGAAAAGCGATTTCGCCACGAAATCGGCTTCGCGTCCTCGATCCGTCGCGGCTCCATTGTCGCGCGATGAATAACGAGCGTCGAGGCCCAAAACGTGAATCACGCGTGCGCGTTACGACGGGGCCACGGAGCGAAAAATTTGTCGCGATGTCGGTCGCGCATAATCGCCTCCGCGGAAAACAATGGTCTCCGAAGGCGATTTGCATGAGAACGCGCGGCGAATCCCCGAATTCTCCTCCCCTTCCGGCCGGCACCGTACGCTAACGAGCGTGTCGAGCCTTGCAGATTGGTGCAGCGCAGGAGGATGGAAGCCGGGTCACGAGCGTTAATATTCACGCGCGCTTTGTGGACTCCTCTTCGTTCGAAACCGACCGAATGGCCTTCCACTGACCAACCCGATGGCTGCCGTTTTTCATCGACGCCGAACGGTCGTGGAATTTGGATGCGAATATGGCACACGACGAAATGAAGGATCGGCAAGTGGGTTTGAGAAATACAAGCCATTGTTTGACGAGAGTTTAGAGGAGACGAGGTTGATGGGACGAAGTTTCTTGGAGTATGAGAGAGATTGCGCGACGTAGGATGAGGAATCGGATAAAAAATTTTTACAGATTTTACACAGTGGGTACAAGCGATATTTGTATTTAGACATCCTTTTATTTTTGGAGCGAAGCGCTTGCTTATCGGGTTCTACATTTCATTTTTATAATATCAAATTCTTGCAGTTGTACGAAAGCATCTCCGAACGATACGAAATTTATTAAACAATCTCGAGCCAAGTGCAGGACTTAATTGGTGTATAAGTTCCGTAGCAGACAGAATGGCGCGCAAATACCTTTTCTATCTCGTATCGTAAGCGATGGAATAAACGTACAAATATCCAGTCAACTGCATTCTTTCATCTATAGTGCCCTACTGGTAAAAAAGCATCAGATGTGTAATATTCATTGAAAATATTCGACTTTGGACCGAGGCGACCGATCAGTCAGACGAGGCCGAAGACTGGATCATACGTCGTCTCTCGCACACATCCGGAGAACATGATGTCACCAAAAATGGAAGAAGTCCAAGCGGAAAAGGTGGCAAGAGGCGTAGAAGGAACGAGAGGGGGGCTGTTCTTCGATGTAGCGCCAAGAATTCGAGGCAGTCGTTAGTATGCTAATGAGTGTTCTCCGTTTCTTGGTTCGCTCCCGTAATGCGCGTTTCGGTAAATTATTTCAAATATTTCCCGAACTTCGCCCCCCCCCGCTCTCTCCTCTCTCTCTCTCTCTCTCTCTCACACACACACACACACACACTCACATACCTTTTTGGATAGACGCCTCTGGGCTCCGTGAGAATGGAGAATCTCTCTGTCACTCGCCGAGTTTCTAAGGAGACGCACGACGTTCTGTGTTGAAACGGAATAGAAGTAAAAAGTGGAGATAGATCGTGTGCGATTTGTCGACGCTCGTACCGACAATGTCAAAGTTGACCCTCATTTTTTCTCCTTTCACTGGACTATAAATGGAAAAGCGGAATTCTTTATGAACGCGCGAAGTCGTACCTGCTTCTATGTTTCCACTTGAGACTTCTTTTTTCAGTCGTTCGCTGCAGAGTGTTATTGGACACTAGAGAATATCGTGTATAATCGTCACGCGCAATGGTTAAAGGTTACTTCGCTTGGGATTTAAAAAATTATTAGACGCTGTTTGCTACGTTCATTTCGTCGATCGGCAGATTCATCCGAGTAACAAGGAAGTTCGCTTGTTCGCAAACCCGATAAGCGAAGACGTAAAGCGAGAGATTAACCCAAGATGGGCAAAGATAACGATAACGAGGAATATCGTTTTATCGTTGTAAATTTCATATCTATTTCTCTTATACGTCTAGAAACATCGTATTACCGTTAATTACTGTCAATTTCATCCAGAGGAAAAATAGTTTCGTTCTGACGATCCTTCTATACCGGAAAAACCTTATCGCACATATTTAATAGGCAAAATAAAAATCTCGAGTTTCATTGTATGTACTTGTTCAAGTACCTCTGAACCAACTTGACGACAGCATCGTGACAAACTTACCTTCGAGCGTTCATAGGCCCTCAAACACATTGAACACGCATACCAGCGAAAGCGACTTAGAGGTCGTCACGTCGATGTGGATGAAAGATGGGTCGTCAGGACCTTTATTTCTTTGCCTCTGATTCTCACCTCTGGACTCTCGCGTCTCGATATCAGGGCCCGATGGCGCCGTTATATATCCCGGCGATAACATCGAAAACGCCGTGAGAGCAAGCGTTCCAGAGCTCGGTATTTCTCTCGGGTTCGTGGCTGCCGTGTATACTTACACGGCCACGATGATAATATTAATTCCCCGGGCTGGTATATCGTTTTTCATGCGATCTCGCGGCGCTGATCCACCATCATTAATTAAACATTCAATTCGTATGAGAAATTTTCACGATCGAGAGCGCCGGCCTCTCGTCTCGCTCCGGGGAACGTTGACATGATCGATGCTGGATCAGGGGCGGGAAAAAGGTCCCGGGAACTCGGCGAACGGCGATTTGTCCTGCTAACGGGAACCTGGGTCGAAAAAATTCGCCTGCGATGATGTTCGCCAAAGAACGAGGTCGTAATCTGTGCTTCGAGGTTTTTGTATCGCGAGAAGCATTAAGAAAGTAGTACGTAAACGCATTGTGATAGAAGGATAAGTAGTTTGTACAGTTAACCCCCTATAGGTAAATGCGCTTTCTCAAATTTCGTGGGTCAGCCGAGTAAGCTATGGTTCTAATCTTTTTCCTTCTTTTTTTTTTTTTTTTTTACCTTTCCGCACTTCCAAAAGAATCCGACAAATTTGTGGGATTAGTTTGTCACGTTATATGGTCGATCGTTGGATCACGAAATAACGGAAAATTTGGATTTGGCGCTTTGCAAGAAAGATAGGAGCAAGCTGAGATTCTAAGCAAGATTCTACTGCACATACGACCGTTCGTCAAGTCGAGTGCTCGGAATTTATTTGAACAAAAGTGAAAAGATACTTTTGGAAGGAATTCTCGAGTGAGATTTCTCGTGGATCGTCAACGGGCTAGTTAACCCACGAAGGATTAATTACCAGAGGTCCGAGACCAGATTGGAGAACGATTTACATCGATGAAGAAGTACGACAATTTATCCCACGCAATATGTTAGAAAATGTTGAAATTTCCTTGGAATCGTTAAAAACGAATCGCTTAAACCAATCTGGAAATATACGTACACTAACGCCACAGCAAAGCGAAGACGCTGTAAGGTGACCAAATGACAATTGCTCAAGAGTACCCATAAACCGAACCTGTCCCAAAAACCACACCCAGAACTTCGAACACCTCTCCGCTAGAAAACCACTAATAAACATGTAAGCGTCGCCGCCTTATCTCGCAGGTATCCAGCGTAGAAGCCGGGCGAGAAAACCGTAAGAGGAAGGATGGATCGGAGCGCGTAACAGGTCGAGCGAGGAGAAAAGGCCGATCGCGGACAAGGAGGCTTTCAAAGACCACCGATAGGTATCCACACATAAATCCGTATCACGTGTGTAGGCCGTATTTTCCCTGGGCTCGTTCGATCCTAGAGAGATCCCACGAGTAGAGAGAAGCAAGAGAGACAGAGAGAGAGAGAGAGAGAGAGAGAGAGAGAGAGAGAGAGAAAGAGAGTCTAATTTACCTAAAACGCGTTATCTGGTGGCTCGGTCTGCGGGAAAGTAAACGCACGCGGCAGAAAACAGAGACAGCCCGTGGCCCGTGGTTGCCTTAATGAGGTCCAATTACTATCGGATGGGTCACTTAGTATGCGGTACCGATATTCCACGGTGCACCACATTAGTGGGACGGTAGACAAGGAAGGGGAGGGGGCAGGAAACGAAGCGAAAGAGAGACGAGAAGAGCAAGGGTCAACACCCTTCGCAGGGAGAGAACCGCGGTCTAACGAGAGAGACTGCACTGGCTTCGTCCTGTCGTTCGATTCGACTCGTACGAGTTCCCGCGAGCGCACGTGCGCCGAGGAATCCACCGATTGAATATTATTCGCGGTCCTTATCGATCGCTGCCGCCGCGGGAACGTCGAAGGACATCGCGATGAAAGCGCGGTCCCCGCTTTGCTCCGACCATTCTCCGCTATTCTTGCCTGACGGCTCAAGCTGGTCGCTTGTCTCCGCGAGGTCACCATTTTTAACCCTTTCGCGGCGAGGAAATAATAGACGTTGAAAGAATAAGAAGGAAAGGAAAATTTTGCAAACGTACGGTACGAAGAAACGTGCTCTCGATCGTAGTAACGTGGATTTGTAGACTTATCCGTATGCAGCATGTGGTACGTCGGAGGCCGTATTTCATAACGATCGCGACACCTGTATCAATATGTATCGCTTCAGTGGAAGATTTTTTACTATTGAGATACGCGTAACAAAGATTTCTTCCATCGTTCGCTAACGCTTTTGCTGCTGTTGTTACAAATTGTATCAGGTGCGCATGAAACGTCGTTCTGTCTGCCAAAGGGTTAAGATACGCTGGGAGAATTCTAGAGCAACGAAATTCGTTCTGGAATAATGGCTAAATAAATCGAAGGGAATAAACGTTTAGCTCGGTGTTGTTAAATACTGCGACGTTTGTGTAATATACAGTCGTCACTAGGAACACTTTTACAAATTACGTGAAATCTGTGCAAAGCTGCACTGACTTTTCCTTATATTACGGCGCACCGTTCTTGCGGCTCGATTTACGAGCCTTTCCCTGGAAAATTATTTATTGAAAATAAAACGCCTCTTGGTTACACGGGTATTTGCATACTGAGCGAAACCTGGGACGTTTATGTTTCCACGGAATCGCGAAATGCGGCGAAATTCGCGGATAAATTTTCCATCGTTCGCTTGTCTCCTCCGGCTTTCGAAATTTCTTTCGAATCTACCCGTACGCTTCATCCTAGGTCTTTCTACTTCGGTAAAACTTCCTAAACTTTCTTTCGTAAACAAATTTGCAAGTAGAAAGTACTTATTTCAAAGGAATGGAAAGTTAATAAGAAAGAATCATTAAACCGTCGATCAGTTACTAATTTCGATCGCAAAACTTGTGTTTCGGATATTAAAACATAAAGTTTGTCGGAAGTCGATCAGAAATAGAGTCGATAGGAAAGAGAGTGAAACGGTTCGATTGTCGGCCGTATGGCACGCGAGAAAAAGTTTCCGCCATGTGTCACGTTTTCGAAGACAATCGCGTTATGCCCACGAAACCGTCCTCGAAGGAGGACGATCTGAGATAATCGATTAGTCGCGCTCGATTCTCTCGTCCACTTATGGATTCGAGCCGGGCGAGCGTTTTTCGCATCCATCGGAATGGGACTTTCTCACCTTCCTCGCTGATAGTCCGACGTGTACGTGCCTGTTGTTCCCTGTCGCGATTGGACACGGCTTATTAAACTTCCCGCCTTTTTAAATCGGAGTGAACGCGATGAGGCGCGACTTCGAGCCGATACCGGAGAGACCATAGATTCCTCTTACTCCGATCTTTCGCTGGTGATTTCAACGAGTAGGTGAAGCGGCCGCGCGACGCGCCAATTCATCGTCGAATTACATTTTCTTATTTTCTGGATTAATATTCAACGCGCTATTTTAAAATCTTGATTCCCATCGAACAATCCGTTTAACGGTACAAAGATACTACTTGGACAGTCGACAAGTGAACACGAATTTTGAAAGTTTAATTTCTTTAACGCGATTTAACTTTCTTGTTTTATATCTTATTTTCCCTGCTGTCCCTTACGCTGTCGATCGAAAATTTGAAAGAAGAGGAAAAAAAAAAAAAGATGTTTACATACCTTTTTCGACAAAGATTTATCAAGATAAAGGAAAGTTCTGTCAGCTCTTGTATCGTTATTTACGAAACAATAACACGATTAGCAGGATCTTGGAATATTTATCTCGTATCGACTAAAAAACGATTACGTTTTAAGAATAAAATAATAAAATCGGCTATGTACGAGAAGCTGAAGCCCTTCGGTACCGTAAATCGTCTTCCAATACAGGCTCAAACGATGATTAAACAGATCCCTTACCTTGCACCCCTCGCAGGTAAACGCTCCGAAATGAAAACCGGCGGCCGGCTCGCCACAGACCTTGCACACTTGATTCATCTGCAATTATAGAAATTATGTTATTCGAAGGATAGCGGTGCGTCAGTCAGTTAGCGCGGCTCATCCTTGGCGAGATAAAGAGACGAAGAGGCCGACTCGTATAGCAAGCGGGGAGGAGGAGGTTAGTTGTGGAAGAGAGAACGGATGAGAGGGAAGAAGAGGGCGAGGAAGGGAGAGGGAGGGAGAGGGAGGGGTGACGAACCGGTTCTCCGCGTTCGCTTCGATTTTTATTCCTCCCACAATATCTTACGGATGTTCGAATGCTATTTGGATTACCGGGAAGAGGAGAGCTTGAAAAATTATTCTCGCTGCTTCGCGAGCCGCTTTCTTTACGACCATTATCGCCCCTGACACGGTTCAACGTTGCGCTAATGCTTCAGGCATCCTCCACTCACGACGATCGATTTCGTTCGCGTTCTCATCGCGCCTGTCTTTATTCCCGCATTGTTTCGTTCGACGTGATCTTTGACTTCGGTTCGAGTACAGTTTGTATTTGCCCTAGCGGCGTCCACCACTACGCTACCATCCGCGTGCGTTTCCATCGCGTCCATTCATCGTCGCTTCTATTTTAATAAAACCCCTTTTGCGCGCGATTCGTCGCGAGATTGACGGAGGACCATTAACAGTTTTTCCGTCAACTCGACTCTCGACTGCAACTCTTTTTGTTCGCAGACAGATCCGTTGCCAGTAACGACCGCGAGTCGAATCAGAAGACCGTGGCGTTCATAAATCAGCGCTATCTCGGTAAAAGCGATCGCGATGCGGCGGTGCGCGCGACTCGGTGTCAGGGCGATGGTCGTGTTTCTCGGGTAAAACTGGAATAAAATTAGACCATCGATGATCCGATAAGGGAACCTTAGCTATGAGGGGCCTCGAACGCACCTGGCTTCCTCTAATGTCGTAGAGCACGTTTATCTCGGCCAAAGATGGCTGGCTCAAATCATTCGACCGACACGCGAGGCCTTGCGAAACACACCGAACCGAGCGTTTTCTAATATACCGGCTGCAAAAGGTTTAATTACATAATTGTGACTAGCTTTTTGAAATTCAACGGGGATGTCGAGGTTTCCAATTCGAGAGAATTATTCAGGCCTCTCCCTGAGAACCGTGCGTCGTTCCTCAAAAAATGACTATATTCGGAAGAACCATGGAAAACACGATTGCCTTTAAACCGTCGATCCTTTTTTAAACGTTTCTGTACCACGATTGATTCACGACGAATGTCAGCGGACGTACACCGGAGGATTACACTGCGAGCATTCGATAAGAAGAAACTTCGTATCGCGGCGAACAGTATTGTATCGCAATAACGGTAGGGTAGTTAATCTCGGCAAAGACGCGTTTTTGCGGCCAGCTCGTCTTAACGAGAATTCAAAGCGAGCGTAATTAGAGTCTAGCCGCGACACGAGCCGCTTCTAATCGTCTCCTCGTGATTGTTCTTCTAAAGGAAAGTAGCTGGCGCCCGCGGACGGTAGCCTCTCGGTATTAAACGACGAACAGAGAAACGGAGAAACGCTGTGAAGCTTCGAAGGGAGGGGGGGGGGGCATGGTGGAGGAGAGAGGGAGAGATAGAGAAAAAGAAGAGTCGACTCGCAGGTTCGTTAAGGTTTCCAAGTTTTTTCTCCACGCAGTTGTTTGACGCCCGCTCTTTCTTTCATTCCGCTTACTGATGAGCCGAGACCATCCTCTCTTTTCCTCTCCTTCGCCGCGCAGAAACGGACACAGCTATAGGTGTCTCTCCTTTTTTCCTTTTCCCCCTTTTCTTCGACGCGACCATCTCGTGCCACGACAATGACCTTCTCGTTCGTCCAGACATTTTCGAATCATTATGCCGGAAGTCGTTGCCTTCGAACACGCTGTTTGAAACGGTTAGAGGAGTTTCTTGCGTCTTTGGAATCGTTTCTTGCCACGTTCGAGCGATAAAGCTAGAGCGATTTCAGGAAAACGATGAATCGCTTCAGATGCCGAGGGTAAGTTGCAACCGTATTCTACGGACAGTAAGTTAAAATCGCCTAAACACCACGCTCCTGGATGAAAGCATCCTTTTAGCACCGATTTGTTAATTCATCGTTGTTCGTTGAAATTTCACGTTTCTGAATTTTCATGATTTTTTGTACAGTTGACGCGCGAATAAAGATATTCCTTTCCTCGTTGCGTTACTTGCTCCTTCGCGTAGCTCGCATCTCGATTCCTTTAACACGAATTTTATACGTTAGTGGTTAATTGCTTCACGAAAAACTTGGAAGATTCACGCTGCGGATTAGCCTCGATCAAATCGCGATCTTTCGAAAGTAAAAAAATTATCGCTAGTTTATTACCAGTGGACATTTCGCTGGCGAATGATGCACCAAAAGTAAGACGCGAGCAGTAAAAGCACGGTTGTGCAATGGATTATTTATATTACATTTGATGATATAAAATACGACGCATTTGACGAGCAGCGTGCTAAAAGCTGCAATATATTATACCATCTAAAGTTTGTACGCTTCGACGACGCTTATCTTCCTTGACCACAGCCTAACGATATTACGTAGATTTCATTACGCGTGGGATTTTTCTTCGTTAATCTCTCTTGCTATTATCCAGAGAAAGAAGAACTCGAATTTCCCATCCATAGATACGTAATGTTATTCCACTGAACGTAACGCTCGAAAGAAAGTAAACCATCGCTTATTTCTCATACAAGTAACCGAATATTTATAGAAATCCTCTGTAAATATATTACGCGTGTCATACCGAACACCTTGAGATTTCATTAGTACCGTACATGGTTATAAATTGGTAGCGCCGATAGGGCTTAAAACAAACCAGGAAATGTACATGGAAGCTATGAAAGTGTCTATATGTTTCTCAGAGATCGCAAAAGGATTTAAACGTTCGATCGCTCATCGTATCAATAAGTCTCGATATTCAGTGGCACCATCTTGCCCGCTTATTACACATTTCACGCGGCTATACACACGCTGTGCGATATTCTTTCAGCAAATCGCAGTAAACGTCTCGTAACTTGTATAAATATTTGCAAATTGATTTCAAACTTTACCGATACAATCTTGTCTCAGGCCAATCAAATTTCGATACGTTTTCTACAACATACTCGACGTTACCGAGAAGTTCTCCGTAGCAAGCGTTCGAATAGCTTCACGAGCCGCTGCGTACACACAGGTAATTGAAATCCAAAAATATTTCGAACTCTGACATTTGACAGCCCCGTGGAATGCTCGAAGCAACAAAATCGAAACACAATCCCGCGCCGGCCATAATTCCATTTCAAGGCGGCCAGAAACAGCGAGCGGAACGCGTGAGAATGCTCGCGGAGCTTTCGGGCTCGTAAGCGAGCGGATCTTTCTCTTTCTTTCTTTCTCTCTTAAAGAGAGGAGAGAAACAAGGAGGATGAAAGGTTAAGCGGCGCAAAAACGGGGCGCGGAGCTAATATCGGGACGTGTTGTTTCCATCGATGCGCAACCGCGTGAGGAATATTCGAGCCGTGGCGTGCACGCAGCCAGACGTTGATTAACAGTGGTCTCGCGATTAACAGTAAATCACAGAGCGCATCGATTCAGCCTTCTCGTAACCGTATCCGTGGCCCGTAACCGACCGGTGACTATAACCAGCGAACGGTACCATTTAAGTAGCCGAGCCTATTGATTTTACAAAGGATCTGGACGCGCGTGCACGGACCGATATCGATTCTATCCCACGAGCTGGCCCCGATTCGGGCCAAGGCTGTTCTCTACTTTGCCAAGAATCGATCTTTTTGCCCTAAAGTGTCTCGCGAAATCTGCCGCGTTTACGGTTAACCCTTCCACGGTGCGACGATATAAGGAGGAATTCAGAAATTCTATTATTTCTTCGTCTCGAGCGTTTCGTCTCTGAACGATCGAACTAATTTGCGATTTGCAAGTCGCAAACCCTGAGTTTTTACAAGCCGTAACGCGGTTGTTTATAATTTGCAGCTCAATCGCTGACCAATTGTCAATTCGTTGACTTTCGAACTACCAGTAATCGTCTACGATGATGTGTATCAGGACGGACGAGATTCGATGTAGGATCGATTACGCTCGTTCTAGAATTTACTACCGTGTAACGAAATACTTCATCTTCGTGCGGAGGAAGATTTTTATATTGTTTCTGATATCGAGCAGAGAATCGTGGTACTAACTTATTCGCGACAATAGTAGGAATCACCTGCTGTGTCGGCGAAACAATAGGAATTTCCTAAAGCATAGTCATCGACGTGCGATCTGCGGCATTAATATTCATACAGAGCGAGCGAGGGGATTTACGGAAACGATCGCTCCACCTTCCGTGAAATTTCTTCCCATGTTAAAGGATTCCGGTTACCGGTGCTCGGAGCGGTCTCGAGCTGCGAATCGGCGAGGAGACGCTTATCACGGGCACGAAGCATCAGATAACGCGCGAACTACCAGCCAAGGAGCGTTCCCGCGCATTTATATGCAAAAATACCCGAAGCCAGCGCGCCGCGTCGAGAGAAGCAACAAGACCGACTCCATAATCTGCCCATCGACGTCTCATTGGTCCCGGCGGATGTTGCACAAAGGCAAAACGCTTGCAGGAGAAGCGGCTGGCTCGTGTGTGTACACACGCGCACACCTCGTACCCTAGTTTCCACGAGTAGAGTCAATATTTGCTTGGCACTCGTTTGTTAATGAAGTCGATCGACCTGCTCCAGATATCGCTTCACCGTGCCAAGAGGTAGCTTTCCAAGTCGTGCAACGAGAGCGCCAACGATCAACGAAAAAGGGACAACGAATGGCTGAGGAACGGGAGAACCCCTCCTGTCATCGTTCCACTCGTCCTGCGACGCACCACGCGCGTCTAGGGGCACGTCGAACGTTCACGCGCCATTAAACTCGAGTCCCGTATGACGTTTATCCCTTTATGAGAGTTTTTTATCTCGACGATCCCTTGGCTGACTTCCTGCCATTGTCCTTTCACCCCGAACAGTAACCCCTTACTTAACCGAGTTCTTGTATTTTTTCTTTGGCCGAGAAAGGAGAAAATGCCGGCGAAGGGATGCAAGGGAGTGGCAGAATGCCACTGACATACCTCGTAGATGGAACTAAATAGTCAACGAAATTTTACAAGTTCAAAGATACGAGTCTGCAGTACCGACAATATGCGGAAGTTTAGCGACGCGACGATTGAAATTTTACAAGTTCCTCCAGCTATTCTATATTTGACGGAAGATCGTAGAATCCTGAACGAGAGACGAAATAATCGATCGACTATCCTACTTGACGGAAAATTGTAATTCTGGGCAAGAAATTTGCTAGAATTAGTAAATTGTTAAAAGAAAAAGAAAAACAAGGGTCTCGATGGTGGATGTTGAAATTTTGTACGATTATAGCTATTTGTTATCGAAATATTACGTTTAGAATTACGTACATGGATTATATGTACAGCGTTGTCTATTTATTACCGAGTAAAAGTATTCCCATTAAGCTTTTCGAAGAGTCAGCTTCTGTTCGTAGCAGCGTTCACTCGGTCAACTTCAACGAGGAAACGGACTTAAAATTTCCTAACGCAGGAATAATAATAAATTCTCGCTGCCTCCTGTACGTATTTGTAATCCAGAATCACTAATATTTCGTTCCTCGAAAATCCAAGAAAACTCTGGCAAGATACTTATACCGCCATCCGTTACAGTTTAAGAAGAAAGTGAACGATATTTAGAAATTCTAGAGAGAGAAAGAGGGATAAACGAGAATTCCGAACGATCGACACGTTGGTTCGCGCGGTCGTTCCAAGAACTGAGATCGACGTCCATAAAGCGGCTAGGCGCGTGTCGTATCCATAGCTGTTTCGTTCCATTTCCTCGGAATTAATTTTACTGGACTGTAATAGAGGTGGGACGCGGCCTGGCTAGGCGACAAAAAGCAAAGAACGAAAAGCGTGCGAGAGGATAATCGTCCAATTAAACGGTCTCGAATAATCATTCGTCGATTGCGTTTTCCACGAGCGTGCGAGCGAGCGAGCGAGCGAGCGAGCGAGCCGAAGGAAACTAGTTCTTCGGTCGCGTGAACTGTAATTACTCGGTTGACAGGGGACCGTGATTGTTACAATTCTACCGGTCAAGCCTTCGCTAGAGAAAGCGTGGCGCGATTTAATTAATTGGCGGGTATATTAATTCGCGAATTTATGGCCGCGTTAAGAATGACCGCTTGATTACCGGGCCGCCGTTTGATATACGGCTGGCCATTTTTCTCGCTAAGTTAATGAGTTAATGAGTCCGCTCGAAAGAACGGGTCGATATATCACCGGCTCGTACTGTGCCGTGTATAAGCAACTGCGTCAAGGGAATTTCTCGCACGAAAGTCACCGCTCGGAGAGACGGTTGCTCGCGATCTTATCGTTCTGGCGCAGTTACGCGCGCGCGGCCACGAGCGCGTGGATCATGCGGCCTGGTTAAAATATACCGACGATTATGTCCGTTTATCGCCAATTAGGAGCAGCAAACTGGACGATTCGGTCGCTTTAACCCGAGGCGCGACAGCTAACGCCAGCTTCCAACAAGGTCGTTTACTGCTTCTAGATTACCTTTATCGTAGGAAGATGGGTGTTCCTCTGCTTAAGGGAGATTCCTATGCATCGCGCTTCGCATTTGCCAATTATACCTAACGTATCGTTTCGATTACGACATATAGAAACGTTCACGAATACATCCGGCGATTTTCAATGGAGAATGAAATACATTTTGGAACGATCGGAGAGGAGCTTCCCAGTTAAACAGAGCTTTCGATCCTCGAACAACACGCTCTGCTGCTTCTTTTTGCTGCGTGTTTTTATCGCGAGTTACGCAATTTTCTGAAAATAGCACCCTCGCGAAGCAAACAAGTCCAAATGATAAATCGAGGACTTTTACGAACATTTGTGAAACGCGTCGACTCTATGACTGTATTAGCGGTAAACAAGAAACGTTTGAATTATGTATAGAATTTTCTAAAAATAAAACTCTTAGGAGGACAAATTCAAACGCGTTGCTGAATTATTGAAAAAGAGTTTCTAGCCACTCGAAATAAATTCCTTCGGCGACGAGACTCGCGAGAAGATAAACTCTAACCTGGCCACGATTGCTGGCTGGTTCTTGCCAGACCAACGAAGAAATACGAGAAGTCTTCCTCGTCACCGCAGGTTGCCCAGCATCTACGATCTTACGAATTGTAAAGGGACGGAGATCTAGGAAAACGGACTCGAAAGGGAAACTGGAGTGTGTTGAGAATACGGCCGGGCACAGGTCGCGCAATTTGTATCGGCCTGGATGCGTTTTTAACGATCGGTTTGATGGATGATGGCCGCGCCTCGCTGGCACGTCGATCGAGTCCTTGAAAAATGATGCTCCAGATCGTTGTATACGCGTTCAGACACTCGAATCCACGACGTGTCACGCACACTCGCATACGCGCTACGTGTATACGCCGGTTCCGAGCATATGGCAAGGGAGGACGGCAGCTTCTTTTCGGTTAATATGTTTTCGCGATCCATAAAGCGCCCGGTTGGGAGTCAAAGACAATTAATAACCTTCCGTAGGATCATTTATCGCGACAGTTTAGCCCCACGAGGCCGAACCTGGCTTCTTCTCTCTTTCTCTCGACGTGCATGCGTATTCGTGAAGAAGAGCTTCGCTGACGGACCGACCACAGTATTGTTCATCTCCTTGGCCCGTGACCGATCCAATTTTTAACACCGTCTATACATATACCTTCGTTGCTCCTCGAACGATTTTCCTCAGCCACTCGAAGTTAATCGACGGAAACCAACCCTTGCCGCGTGTGAGAATTCTCTTCCAGGATATCGTGTGTGGAATTCGTTATGCCGAGATATGACGGGACGAGGGGAGGATTTCGAACAGTATTCGTCGATGGAAATGGATTAAAAAGCGGTCTTCCGGGTTACATTTGCACGCTGAAGCAAGGTTTAGGGTAGCTTGATTTGGAAAGAATAAAAACGGAAAATATCGTGTATGCTATCGATAAATAGTTCGGTGTCTCTACGCGTTTTATCGAAAGGAATGATTTTAAGAAGAAATCAGTTTAGAAGTATCGGTTCTATCGTTTTGAAAAATTCTTTCATCTTTCATTTTTTTTTTTTTTTTTTTTTTTTTTTTTTTTTTTTTTTTTTTTTTTTTTTTTTTTTTTTTTTTTTTTTTTTTTTTTTTGGCAGTAAGAAACGTTACCCTTGACTTTTGTAGCATTAATTTCGAATTGGTAAGAAAATTAGACGGTATAAACGCAAATACTTTGCGACATGTCTGTCACGATCCAGCGTGAAACTCTTCCTCGCCTAGGAAGACAGTTACTGACGTCTTGCTAAGAAAAAGAGTAAAGACGAAAGAAGAGCAGGAGAGGGAACGTGGAACACGCGAGTTCACCGTAATGTAATGCATACATTAGATCATGTGCGTGACAACGATCAAACACGGTAGAGCTAAACAGAATTATCATTAACTAAAAACTCCAATCATCCTTCGTATTTAGTACAGTTTGCAACAGGAAAATATTTATAAACAGATTTCGTATCTCTTTTGAAGAATATACGTGGTACTCGTTTCAATCGCGTGACAGTGATTTTCTTAAAACGTTGAAAAAAACCTTTTCTCGGTTGATACTAAAACGAGATTGAGACATAAAAAAAAAAAAAATTCCTAGACCGCAGTCAGATTTGGTAGAGTTTCTTAAAAAATCTCTGTCAATTTGCTTGACGTACGGACAAATCGTCGTAAACCTGGATTTAATCGTTCGCACGCGTTGATTTATTCTCGTCGATTTCGAGCAGCGATTTTATGCGCGCGCTTTTCTCGCCGCCGGAACGGTCCATAGGTTTGCGTCGCGAGTCTCTGCAATTTAATCTCTCTTTATTCGACGATTAAGCGCATCGTCGTTGATTTACGATATCGTAAACGCGCGACGCTAAAGGCCTCAGGGATATCGCGTGGAAATTGTCTCGGAAGCTCGAGCGTGCTCCGCTCGTTCACAAAGCAAATGGAAAATTACAAAACTACCAAATCTGTGAAACGCTCTATGTTCGTCGTAGAATCTCGCTACTCGATCGGACGAGTATCGTTGATCGACAAGAACTCGACCGAAGGCTACTCACCTACGAAACCAATTCATCTTCGTTATACTACTGTAATTATAATCTCGTTTACGTAGGCATGTTTCGACTGTTAAAAATATCATTCCTTTAGCTTCGTAGTCGATTGAGTCGTAGCTTTATCCTCCACCGCGGTGACTTTGCATCGTTTGGAAAAAAGTAAACTTTTCACAACGATTTTATGTAAAACAGCAATGATAAAACAACGGTAAACTCAATCACGCGTTACAAGTTAATTATTCTGACGTTAACTATCACTCGTTTCCATCACACGTTGCTTGTGATAAAAAACGACGGTGAAATTTCGTTTCCGCGAAAACTGCACTATTTTCCCGTACTCGCGCAGAATGACCAACTATTTTCTTTGACGTCGAAGAAGAGAGAAAATAAAAAGGTTGGAACGCATTGTCGGTTACTTTCTAAGCAATTGGCTAACTGCGTCGAACACAGGCGATAAAAGCGAGTATTACCAGTGTTTCCCCATGTGGAAATGCAAATGGGAGGAAGCTACGAAGAGTGTAGTTCCCTGTAATTCGCGGATTATCGCGAATCGGACGAAGTGCATCGGTTCAGATTAGAAAAGTAACGGGTCGGTCGAATCGAGCCACTCTCTGTACCGTTAAACGCATGTTCCTGGGGACGTACTGTCGAGATAAGGAGTAACTGGAAAACCTGCCGTATTGCTAACTTCTATTTTCCCCCATGTTCTCAAATATTTCCATACAAGTTCGACGAATAAACAACAAGATTAACGAACAAACAAGACTCGAAAAGGACGTGACCGGGATCGAAGAATTTGGATCTAGAGGATCGCTGGACGTGTGTGTTTGCCGCCAGAGAGTACAGCAAAAAAGGACCGTGTAATACGAATTCGTGCGAAGTTTTACGATTTTAAATGTAGAAGGGTGCCCGAACGAAGGCGAAAAGGCGTTAAGTCAGATCACAACCCCAGTCACCAAGGGTTGACATGCAAATGAGGATCGACGATTCCGAGGCGGCTTACGAGATCGTGACCAAGGGAAGCGAACCGTTAATTGTCCTTAAAAAGAAAAAAAAAAAAAAGAGAAGAAAAAGCGGAATATCCCGTCGTAGGAATTAAAGTCGCTTGCAGATTCTCTGGCGTCGATGAAATCCTAAAGCTATTATTTATATTCACGCTTTCTCCCGATGAGACGGTCGTTTTCAAAGTTCACTGGCTAATATACCGCGAGCAGCGTGCACTTTTTTACGGACTTTCTCCTAAAAAACCAGCTCCAAGGCTGCGTAATCCGCGAGATTGTAGCCTCGAGAACACCGTGCGTCGATACGGAGCGAATTACTTCTTTCTACGAATTACCGTTCTTTCCTTTAAAATACACAAAGAGAACGTTAAAGGAGGCGACACGCGGTTTAGTTTCAAAGGCCGTCGAGAGCTTCTCCCGGTGTACAAGTGGGTAATAACCGTATGAAAGGGTAACAATGATGGCTGACATACCGCAACCAGGCTAAAAAAAAAAAAAAGAGAGGGCAAAGGTAGAGGATGGAGGGGGGCAATAAATATATTTTGACATGGGAGAACCTGGCCCGGCCACCTATGCATAATAATTGTAACGCTCCGCTCGTTTCGTCTCTCTTTCTCTCTTCTTCGTTCTCTGTCGTCGCACACGTGCGTGTGTGTACGCTTCCGCCACGTCTCTTGCTCGCCTTTATTCCACGACGAACGTGTCGGCCTTTGTGCAACTCGAATTACTTTACTGTCTACCAGTAGGCAAATATTATAGCAACAGGCAGCCACGAGGGGTGACGATAATGTTTTCATTTACGACTAACCCCAGCCGACCGCACGGTTTCCATCGTTGGCGAGGGTTTCGACAGTACGAAAAGAGGACACTCGAGGAGAGGATACAAAAGAAGTTTGCAGAGAGTTTGCGGCTGATGACCTTATCGCGACAGGATAGGAACGGAGATGGGACGTTCAGTTTGTTTCGAGAAGCGTTAAGTTGCTTAAAGCCACTCGCGAATGCGGTACTTCCTGTTCACTGCGCAGCTCCGGAATCGGTTTCGGAAATCAAATAAAGATGTATTTGGACTTTGTACATCTCTGCAAGTTGACGATTGTTCGATAATAAACGAACATCTTTGATTAAATCGTGGAAAATAATACTTGGAAAGTGCAAACGTCTATAATCGTTTCGATGTTAACGAGAAAGAGTAGATTTAGGTTAGTAATTGGACAATAGCTTTTGGCCAATTTCGCGTAATATATGCTTTGTAACTGAGAGTCCCTCGTTCGATCGAATCTTCCGTAATTCGTATCATAGGGAGCGATAAAAAAAATAAAGTAGGGTAATTATAGGCCAGATGCCGCATTGTCGGTACAATCGATGCGATAAAAGAAAAATGAAAGCTCTACCGTTTCTACGGGATAACGGAGCATAAGTCAGATTCGTTACTTTCAAAGATTTTTCCGTTTCGAGATAATTTATATTACGAAGAGTCTGTCTATGAGAACTGTACAAAAAAAAAAGCGATTATAATTCTTACAGACATCCCTGGGCAAGCTTTTAAATAGGACACAATTACAGTTAATTTTAGAAATTAATTACAATTAGATCAACGTTAACGAAGAAAAATGTATTGGAAAGAAGAGCTTCGAAAAAGAATTCACGGTTCACCTAATAGGACCTCTCTATCGCGGCTAAAAATTCTTAATTAGATCGGATCTTCTAGAATCTAGAGTTGGATGAATGGTAACGAAGAAGAACGAGTCGTAAAGTTTCGTTCGAATAAGAATTCACGATCCATCTAATAGACTTTACCGCTTTATAACTGCAAAATTCTAATCCGAGTGGATCTTTCACAGTTCGCATCGTAGAAAGAAAAACGTCATAGTTAAAGAAGAGTCTGTAATTAAGGATCACCGAGAGTCTACTTAGAAGTACTACGAATAAACGTCATGGGTGGAAAGCTGGGACCGTGAGGAACAAAGCCGTCAATATCTTCGTTCGATAACACCGATGAAGCGTAGAGCACGCGGTCTCACGGTTTCGAAATTATATTCCAATCAAAATTTACTAGTCGAGGGGGTATTTTTAACGGTCCAGGCGTACTTAGGCCGCTATTAGGTTGCATTATCAATTTCACGCCATGGTATAATCGCGAGCAACGCAGCCACTTTGGATGTAGACTTTAATTTACGAGGGATAAATGGAGCGGTGAATGGACTGTAAGATTGACGAAACGCCGGTGATTACTGGCTGAACGCGAGTGATTTATTTTCTAGTTTTTATAACTATCATTAGTCGAACCTTTTTTTCATCCCCTCTCGCCGTGCCTGTGTACCTATAGTTTCTCAGCACGAAACCGTTCTCGTTTTAAGATGTCATATTTTCCTTTCAGGCTGTCCAAAGTACGTACGTAACAAACGAATTTTGCACGAAAGAAACTATCGTACGTATCAACGTATAAGATAAAAAGCGACAACCGTTTAAACACTAAATTTCTACAGTCACGAGTCACAAACCTAGATAAACCATCTCGGCAGCGTGGGAGATTTCAACGCCGCTGGATCGCGCCAGACGACATCGATGCCCGCATAGGAAGCGTGATCGCGGAACGCGCAATAGAATCGATTGCACTCACCTTCGCAGTCGGACGATATCCACAAGAGCGGGTTAACCGGTGTCTCGGTACACCACAAACTTAAACCTTGTTCCTCGATTGTCCTCGAGTCCTCTTTCACACGTTACACACCATAACCTTGGTCGATCGACGTTCGACAAGCAAATAACCGAACAAGTTTCTCGCGAGATCGTCCGAACTTGTTCGACACACACTGCCCGAAAGATGTTGTTGTTGAGCGGCGATCGGTCACGTGGCGTGATACACCGCACACCGTGCGCGCGTTTGTTCGATTTTCTAGAAACGCGTCAACTACGAAACGGAGGGTTCTTTACGTTGCCGAAGCTGTCACGCGATCGGTTTCATCCCCTCGGAAGGACACGCGATCTGTCTATCTGTGTACCGTTTCCGTCGATGCAAATCCTACGACTGCCCTCGAGTCCTCTGTTCTCGATGGTCCACGCGAATCCCAGTGTGCTTTCCAACTCGCCGCGCCGCCTCCTCTTCGTCTTTCTCTGTCTTCGTCTCCCTCTTTCCTTGACCGTCCCCGATCCAAATTTTTTTTCTCTCCGTGTTATCGTCTATCTCTGTCTGTCTCTCTCGAACATCCACGAGTCACGGTGCGGCCACGTCGATGGACGGGAGAGGACTGGCGCTTCGCGATCGCTGCGACCTGTTCGACTGCATCGAAGGCGCCTAAGGAGAGCCACGGAATCCCGTCGAGAACTCGATTTTCCCCCGTTGGCAGAGAACAGCCGTCCCTGCCCATAGGTCTACGCCTGTTCTCTGACCCGCCAATGGGCCCCGACTGGGCCCGATCTTTTAACCAATCGTGAACTGCTACCTTCCTTCGGACAGACTGTCCAGGTGCCACCCATCGGTTCCCCACTTTGTACGATACTACGCTCCTCCACTCTCTACTCGCCAAAGCAACACCGTTCCGCGTGCCGATGATACCGCAGCAGAGGACCGATTACCGGCTGCGTAAAACACGCTGCCTGCGTTAGCCGGCCTGAGAAACTCTGCCAGCCAGAGCCTCGTTCCTTCTCTTTAGCATCGCGATGATCCTGTGGCAATTTTTAGAAAGGAATTCGTGGAATTTGTCCGATCGTTACGTACTCGTCGATTCGCGATCGGAATTGAATCGAGATATTTCACGCAGCAGCGGAACGTGCGAGTTTAATTCCTCTATCGTGACCCGGTTTGGGCCATTTCATCGTGTCTTCGCATCGATGTAACCTTCTTTGTATGGGACTTTGATAAAATAAGACTTCTCGATCTTATCGCGCGTTTTAGGACAAGCGGATAAATTTATCGCTAGGGTGGTCAAAATTATATACCGTCTTCGTTGTCCAGCGCGTAATTGACACAATTGTTTTTAGAAACAGAAATTCTTGCTTTAAGACCCGATAGCGATGTTCGTCGTCTTTCAAGATGTAGAGTAAAAAGTCGATCAAATGTTCAACGTTGTTGTTTGAAATCATGACTCGAAGTAGACTAAAAGGTAAGTCGAAATCAGTGACTCGATACGAAGTGACAAGATGAAGTCAAAAACTGTTGTCTGATATCTGCTTACGATTTTCAGCATCCGTCGACGTGCAACGAGTAAAGAGCGGATCAAAATCACCGGTTACAGTTTTGAAAGTAAAACGCGTTGAAAGATTTCATTGTGATGCAATGCGCGTGTAACGTAATTCCTTTCTTCTTCTTCTTCTTCTTCTTCGTGCCAGTACCGAGAAAATCTACCATCGGACAAACTAAAGTTTCGTTTCTGTGATTTTTACTTTCTAGTTCGTAAACATCCGCGATACGTGATCACAATGAACGATTCTTATCGTAGAGCGTAATATCCTTTCTAAAGTTTCAACCGTAAACCGTCCCTAAACCTATCTCTTCTCCAGAGATCTAAAGTCTCGCTCCAATAGCGCGGCAGATCGCTCGCGCGCGCGCGCGCGCGCGTCTTCTATCTATACAGAGAGCGCGCCAGACTCACCCATATAATTTAGTCTCCGGCCAGCAAGACGTAAGCGGCCGTAATCATAGCTATTACCCGCTCGCTGCTTCAATTAACGTACAGATCCGATAAACACAGCGAGAGCGGCGAGAGCGTTGCGGCGCGGACGGAGGCGCGGAATCGTTGATCTTGTCGCTTCCACCGGTGGCTGGGAACGAATCGACCTTGCGAAATCAGTCAGGGCGATTGGACGCGTCGCCTAATCGCGATCGCTGGAAAAAGGATGAAAATCCAGCGATTGTATGAAGTTCGAAAGTTCGAAGCTTCCAATCTCAAAAAAGAAAAACAGAAATTTCGTAGATTGTATTTTTACGATTAGTACCGCGTGAAACTCTTTCATCGCTTAGTCTTCGAAGCTGTCCAGGTCTGAGAAAGGAATTGCAATCGTTGGAAAAGGAACGAAGCTTTAAGATTTAGGGCCCGGCTTTCGAAGCTCGAGCAAGGAAATTAACCGAAATCCTGTGATATACAGGGTGGTTGGTAACTGGTGGTACAAGCGGAAAGGGGGTGATTCTAGGCGAAAAAAGAAGTCGAAAATATAGAATAAAAGAAATAAGAACAAAAAAAGTAGAATAAAGAAATAAGAATAAGAAAATAGAATAAAAAAAAATATAGAATACAAAAATCGGATAGTAAGTTAATAGGTGGGAAAACACTTCGGTCACGTTGGAAGCGTTTATCGACGTAACGTCGATCGAGACAACGATCTACAGCGAGATCCGTTACAACGAGAACAAAAATTCAAAGTCGATTTTCTCGAAAACAAAGCCTCGAACGAAACATTCTTATTCTATATTTTCGACATCTTTTTTCCTGTAGAATCAGCCCCTTTCCGCTTGTACCACCAGTTACCAACCACCCTGTATACGCCTTGTCTCTGTTGCTTATCAGCTTTCGATTTCGTTACTATGGAGATTTCTTCTCGCGATCGAAATACCACTATCAGCGTTCAAATTTTTCGGAAGAGGTGTAGAGGTGTAGAGAATCCATACGAGTTAGAGAAACTGGTCGACCCAATAAAATGTCGAAAGGCGTTCAAAGGGAAGAGTAGGAGGGCAGGAAGGCAGGGGTTGGACAGCGCCATAAATTAAAGAAGATGTCCACCCGTAGAAATTAAACCATAGAAACTGGTTTCGAACGTAAAGCGATTCTCCTCCTGTTCTCGGTCCTTCGTCCACTCTCTTTCTCTCTGTCCCCTCGCTTCATCCTCGCCTCTCTGTCCTTCCCTTCGACCCCTCTACCCGCGTCTTGACCCTATGAATCCTTCAGAGGCCGCTGCTTTTTGTGGTCGTGTCTCTTCCCTCGAACAGAACCTATCTCGCTTCCTCGTTTAACGACCGATTTCATTTTATCCAGATAGTGCTCGAGGAAAGAAACGGGCAGCGGCTACGAATCTGGGAAAGTCCGCTACGTTCGATCTGGTCCTCTTCTTTTTTTTTTTTTTTTCTACGATTCTGATAGCCGATGATGTCGATGTCGGAGCCAATGCGGTACCGAGAACGATACCGTGAAACGCGTCTTCGAATCACACCAATTGCGTCACAAGACTACATCCGACGAACATCGTGCTTTCGTCATCGATCAGAAAGTCGTGTTTTACCTTCGCTGAATTTTAATTCCAAGATTACGTACGATTGGGCTAAGCGGAAGGATATTTCGATCGTGTTACGTTAGCTTGTAAGTGAAGAAGAAGATCAAAGCTTCGTCTTCAAAGTGGACGGAATTTAAGTTATCTTGGATTTAGGGTGTATCGATTCCGTTGATCCAATCATTCCTTGATTTGAAGTTTCTATCGTCACGCAACGATCGGGCCTGCTTCGATCTTGCGTGCGTATGATATTATTCTTCACGGAAATTTTACAAATTTCGCAACTATGCGTTTTTGACGATCTAAATGATCGTTCGCAAAGATTTTCCTCCGACAGATTATTCTCTTCGCGTACCTTTTTTTTTATTTTTATTTCTACAAAGGTACGTATTACAAAGGTACCTTTACGATGTTTCTCGAACAAACGATTCCCGTATCTCGATAAACGGCAGATCCAAATTCAGGCAGAATCATCGCGAATAAAATAGTTTCTACAAAACGTTTCTGCGCATGCGACGCTCCGAAACAGAAAAGGCTATAGATTTCATAGAATAGCGTGTTTCATCGCCATAAATAATATCTTCGAGTGTTGGCAGCGAACAGAAGCGACGTGAAAGAGCTCCACGGTATGTCCGACGATGTGTAGCAAACACGAGAGGCGCGGCAAGCTACGTCGGATTCGTGATCAATTGGCCGAAAATAATCCGGATGTATTTACGCGTTCGTCCGCCGGTCCTCGTCGTTTTGTCCGTGGTTGTCTCATCCCTGTGTGTCTGCTCGTTCACGCAGAAGCCCTTCACGAGGAGGCAGATGGAGCTAATATGAACTCGATTCTGCCTCCGAAGATATGAACTCATTCTTTCTAGAACGTGTCTGCTCATTGGCACGGAAGGAAACGAGATTTATCGTCCTATCGTCTAACATGGAAGGCGGTCACCTCCTGTCGGGTGAAACGGTTCGTCGCGATACTCTCGAGAACCTGGTCGTCCTAGTCATTCTCGTGTCAACGCTACGACCTTTCTCCGACACGAGGAATTTTTCCGATCGTTTCGTTGTGACAAATGACGTGGACTACTGCGGTCATTAGCCGAACGTCTACCGTTTTAAATTACCTTTAGCAGATGCAAGTGGGTTGAAGTAAAAATCAACTTCATATATACGAATAAATGGAGAAAATATTGAAAACAAAAATGAAATTTAAATTGACGACACTTGTATGCTAATACAAGTATCGTATTAGGTTTATACAATTTTCTAGCGAGCGTAAATTATATCAATTATATATCAAGATTAGAATAACACGCGAGTCATATCTTCCCTTGTTAAAAATATAAGTAGTACAGTTATCTATAGAGCTTCGTACACGTTAGAAGAAAGTCATTTTTGTTTAAATAAAGCATTTGTAACCTCGTATAATAACATAGCTATTTCTCAACTCATAAATCAGTAATAAAATAGCTCTTAATCATCTCGACATGGAACGCACTTTCACTCGTAGTAAAATTTTGTAACATTTTATTATAGTAGAAATAGCTTTCCTATAGCTATACTTTCGGAAGCCAAACAAATACATCTTCTACAAAAAGAAATACATAATTAATATCTCGCAGAAATAAATCATTTAATTCCGTAAGTCGATTTTCGATGAACAAATGCCACAAACGATGGTAAACTCTAAACCAAAGTCGAGCAGCTACCAGATTCGCAATATCATCGTTTCACTCTACTTTGCGGTTCGCGAATTTGATCAATGCGCCTCCCCGACGATTCGCATAAATATATCCTAATAAAATGTCACAGAGTCGCGAATAAAGACGTAATAAAACACCTAGATGTTTGTAACAAATATGCTTGCACGTATGGTTAAAGATGCAGGATTCGCGAATCCCTCGACGCGAATCTCCGATCACGGCGCGATCAATCTCGCGGCGGCACGATCGAGCCGCGTGATTACAATCCGTTGAAATTCAGGCTATCCGTGCGACTGAATTATGACGTTCAGGCACGGTGGAACGGCGCGCGGAGTGCGATTGCCTACGGTATTCCCGAGATTTCAAGAACGCGGCGACGATTAATTGAATTGCGCGCACTGGCTCATGCGCGCGCGCGCGCGCGCCGCTGAAACCTGGCACTCAATCTCGTTAATCGAACGCACGGCGGAATGTCGTAAGACAGCTCGTGCCGATGTTTCACAGCCGTCGCGACGACGTCCCGGCACCACGACGTCCCGACACCACGACGCACCGCGCGAATCGTCGTCGCGGTCCTATGTGAAACGCCGCTGCGGCAATCGCGCGACGTTCGTTCGTCGTCGCGGTAATCGATTACCAGCGGCGGATTATTAAGAGTCTTGCCGGGTTGCCTGCGAGCCGAGAAAACGCGCGAGGAGGTCAAAGGGACACGTACGGGACGCGACTTCTCGGCCCGCGCGTAAACCGCGACGATCTCACGGCCTGTGCGCGTCTCGCCTGTGCTGGCGTTCGAGTCTCCGAACGAACGAGCGCGCGTTTCGCGTTATTAATTGCGAGCGCCTCTAGCGTTGCTAGCCTACTCGTGCGGGTCGGACGAAGCGCATTCTAGTCGCGTGGGTGGCGTTTGGGAACACCGATCGATGGAATATCGGTAGTTTTGCTGCTCTGTAGCGAAATTTCTTTTAAACCTCCGTACGGTAGTGTGAATCGTGTCGGACGTATATCGAACGTTTCAACGCTCTTTCGTATCTTTGCGATAGAAATTCCAAGTTGCTTTTTTATCGAGGAAGTCGACGATTCCAATCGGTTTTCTATAGCGTTTTGACTGGTAGTTGATGTTCATTTTTATTTCTTTTTATGGGAATTGAAGACTGCTTTACGGTTGATATCGCAAGTATTCGATAGAGTAATCGATGTCCCGTGAATTCTTATAAACGAATACATCTGAAGACACTTGATTATGAGAGCCATCCTTCATACCAGTTAAAGCAGTTGTTTGAAACATTTTCATCGACGTGGACGGAAAGTTCTGCTCGTCGAGTTGATGGAACCTCCTCTACGTTGCCGGCTCGTTATGAATTATCAGAAATGAATATTGAATACAGGGGTTTTCTGATATTCGCCGGGTCCTATCTGATTCGCTAATAAATTACATTCTTCGCGCGGTTCGTATATAATTAACAACAAACGTTCGTTTGTGCCGTTAGAGAATTATCAACGCGATCAGAATACGCTTTCTAATTAATCCATAAATCTCTTACAACTTTATTAGAAAGCACTTAACAAACGCACTCGAACCTCTCGGCAAATAGAAATCTAATCACACGTTTCATTAGTATTTCCTCTGTAAAACTCCTCGCCGTGTATGATAAAAGTGCATTAAGCGAAATATAAAATGGAGAGAAAAATTACTCGCTAATGAATATAAATTTCCCAGTAAATGAAAACATCGTCTCCTCTTTAACGGACCTCCCTAAAACGGAGGTGTTGCTATCGATAAGATTGCCAAAACAACGACGAGTTAAATTTAACCAAATGCGATGCACAAATTGTACATCGTGTCCGGATCGACTTCGAACGACACGTGTCTTCGTTGAAAACCCGTTTCGTCGAAACAACGATCTCTATCGATTTCATAAAATTCATAGAATTCGACGATGCGATAGAATACGGAAAATACCTATCGATAATATCTGATGCTCTGAACATCTTTGTGAAACTTACTGACGGTATTGTGGGCAAACATCGTTCGGTCAGTGAAGAACCCCGTTTTCGAGTGACCATTCACTTCCAGGACATCCACCGTGACGGAGATCCTGCGTCAAAGGATCATCACGGGTCACGAGAGTTCCAGTTGGAAAAATTGCCTCATGCTGTTTGCACGATCTCGAACGACTAACTACGTTTTGACCGGAATCCCTTCTGCTTGCAAAAGAAATTCATGCTACTGGGAATCCTATTAGGACTCGTTAAAGCGGATTTCTCGTCGATCTGACAAACAGCGAGCTCCTTCTGGATGAAACGTTCCTTACAAATCACCACGTAACGGATATCTTGGCTTACCGACTACGACTGTAAAACGACAAACTCTCTAGATTTTTCGTATTTTCTTCGTTTTAAATTTTTGAACTTCCTCGGGACCGAATCTCGGCTTCTAAACGTCACGGGGCAACGTGGTTTCCATATAAGGATACCGTGCGAGACACTTTGAAAGCAACGGTTACCGCGTTGATGGATTTAGTCGCTAAAAAAGATAAAGTTCGTTTAAATCTGATTACTCTTAAGCAATAGCCAGTTTGTGGTAGTCGAGTATCGTTTCTGTGAAATATTATCTTGGAATAAAATGGAATTAAGAATATAAGGTGTTGATAATATCCTCGCGATTTAACTTTCACGATTCTCGACCCACCACCAAAAATTCAAGCAACATCGTTCACTAAATTTAGAAAATTACACGACCCCCGTGTCTCAAACGTCTAAAGGAATGAAAATTCCTACCCGATCAATTACAACGATTCGATAACACCGAGCTCTGGTTTCCACAGAAACGTTTCCACGATTTCGTATCGTGGAAATACGTATAGGAAGGAAACCATCAAGGTCGCGATACTAATGTCCGATCGCGGGGGCGCGTAGTCACGATCTTCGACTCCTTCTTGCAGCAGCACGAGTCACACCGTCAAGCGACGACAACTGCGATCGTCTCAGACTTATCGGTCACTGGTTGCAATCACCCGAGGAATAATTTTTCCTGCGAAGGTCCAACCCGTTTCGTCGACGTCGTACATCGGCGTATCGATTTCAGGCTGGACGACGAATTATTTCGAATGATCGGCGGGAAACAGGATCTCGAACGTGCTCGTGCGTCCTTCGACGGGAGAGGATCCTTCCGCGGGAATGGGCGTAGGCGAATCTTCGATCTCGAAACCGTGCAACTGGAAGTCAAGCGGCGGCCATATGCGACCGGCGCGACCCCACGGGAACTGGGAGTGCAGCGTCTTCGTGGTATCTCGAATCTACTTTGTGTCCTTCCAACCGGACCGTGAGCGGTGCAGGTACAGCCCGCGATCCCCGGGATATACGTTTCAATGATCTACGACTCGGCTGAGTCGAATCCTGCGCTGAAAAAGCGCGGGATTCCGCCGACTTGCTGAATCCTTTTACCGATATCCCGCAGACACCCAGCTTTTTCGAGAAGTCGCGAGATTCGTTCGGACGGTGCACGTGGATTCTGCATCCTTGTTCGCGTCTCTCGTTCTTGGCGATGTTGAAGTTTTAGGTAAAGCTTCAGCAGGGACTTTCGTATCTTTGTAATTGAGACGAAGCCGTAATCTACCGGATTACTCGGTAATCTTATTCATCGAATCGTCGTGTTATAGAAATTAATTTGATACGCGTAGTTTCTCGTGGTAGAATATTGTACACTTATATACTAGAGCGTTAAAAATTCTCCACGAAATTGTGTTAACGAGATAACGATTCAGAGAACAAGATTGGCGAACGTCGTATAATAAAAGATCAGTCGCAAATAGACATTGCCATTTCACCTATCTCTATTCGGCAATCGGAAAATATTCGTGACGATATAAAAATTGCGTCGCAAGTCGAAACACACAATACGACCTAATCTTTCGTATTTCATTGGAAAATCAACTTCTCCATTTTTCTCTATCAGCCCTCGATCACGAAACTTTTACAAAATCATCCCCTAATAAAAGACTGCATAGAACCTTTGATACAGGAAAGAAAGGAGCTACACTCTAGGAGCAGGGCTCTTACATGACGAATCAGCAACGACCGATCTACGATTAACATCGATCGTGACGTTCGAGTGTCGGTGACAAAGTGACTTGGTCCTAACTAGACCTCGCGACATCTGTTCCATTTGTCACGGGTCGCTTTTCCACCTAAAACGAATACGCGCAGCCGTTTGCCACTCCACCATCCTGTGAATAATTGTTGAATACCGCTAATGAGAGTCTAGTGGTTGAACGACGCGCGCCACGCTCTCCAACCGTGTCGAATCGCGCGCGTTTTGCGCCCGCCGGAAGAGGATTCTACCGGCCGTGAGAACAGCGTTTAGGCGACGATACACCCGATGCCTGCTTTCGATACGCGTAACGAGCCTTCGCTCTCCGCCGCACTTTGTATCGCGCCCTTAATCAGTAGAAATTTACGACGATCGATCAGTGCGAAGACGGAGAATCTACGAGCGCGGGCGGTGCTTGTTCCTGCCGGTTTTCAACGCCCGCAAAATCGTCGACTTCTGATTAATCGTTCGGCAGATTCCGCTTTGAACGTGGCGGATGTGCGCTAAGTTCATGGCTACCGCCTTTCAGCTTGGGATATAGTAGCGGTTGATTAGACCTACGCGTTGTGTGGCTCGTGAATTGGTAGACACGTACAATGGGTAATAGAGGTGAGGGATGATATGACGTGTCGCTTATGAGGTGGCAGGATAACAAAAAAATATGTATATATTTTCGTGATAAAATAAATTCCAACGCCATTACGTACGCGTAATTATTTGTGTTGTAAGTTAGCAGAAATACATCGCGCGGTTCGTAATCATGTCACATACGCGTATTTGACGAACGTTACGCTTACACGTGTAGCGACACGAAGACCGTTGTGACCATCGTCTTGGGTAGCAACAAGGGAAATGTGGGAAAACAAACAGGAAAAGCGAAAGACAACGATAAACATGTAACCGCCAAAAGGCCGAATACTAACGGTCGACCTAACGGTGACCGAGAAGATTTACGAAAAAACCATCGGTATATTTCGAGCGTCTATCGCAGCAAACAGGATAACACAGCGAACACTAGTCTGCAATAAACACTATTAAACCTTCAGCGATTATTTATTTTTGCACACTTAAGTACCATCTCACATGTCTGGATTGCTCGGCGGTCGAGACAAAAATAAGAAAGTTGTAAAGCGGCAAGCGGCAATTATAACACAACACACGACAATGACAATGACAACCGTTTGTCTACTCTAATCGCTCGTAACAGCGATAGAATCATATGATTCGTTGTCAATTTTGCTTCGTGCTGTGGGATAAGAAAAAATATATATATATATATATATATACAGGGTGGGGCATTTCAAAAAGATCAGCTGAATAACTCGCTCGTTTTTGAAGATAGGAGAAAATGCGTTAGACCAAAGTTACTTGGTATCGAGGGGCTCGTAATCTGGTATTACCAATTTTTCTGTAGGTGGAGGCGTCAAGAAGATACGAAGGTCAACTCTGTGTTTTTAAATGCAACGGTATATTTTTTTACTTACATTCTGACAGAGTGTTTCAAGGCGAATACAATGACCTATTATGAACCTGGTTATTACGTCAATGTCAACCGCAAGAGAAAACTTATTTTCTCAAAGCACGCTTCGAATACTTGGATACTTTCATACTGCTACTACAAGTGTTCAAAATAGCGACCGTGAGCATGGATACATAGTCCAAATGGTTGCAATACCGATGAAGCTCCCTGGCAAATTTCATTTGTATCTATTACAGAGCAAGCTCTTCTTATACGTTCTTGCGTGTCAAGTTTGGTAGTTGGTTTTTCGCGGTACACTTCTGCCTTTAATTTTCGTAGGATCGTGCCGGCCATTTGTTACTTCCTTATCGACCTGTCCAACAATCTCCAAATTTTCTATTTAGAAATTCACGATTGTCGTATGTCCAGTGAAGTGCCTTCTGACAATTCTGGCAAAACGTCTTCTAAGATTCTCAGGTACTTACTACTATTTGGCGTGCCATCGATAAAATATGGACCAATTATTTTATTATGAAAAGCAAGCGAGTTATTCGGGTGACCTGTTTAAAATGCCCCACCCTCTATATGATTCTATACTTGTAGTATTAAAACTACCAAAGTATCGAGATACTTGTTTTGTAACCAAGGAAATTCTCAGGTCAACGAGGAGATTAAGATCTCAGGCTGGATTTCAAGAAATCGAATCGAATGTACCAAATCGATTAATGGTTCGGGAGGTGAAGCTGTTGCTGGATCGGAAACAAAAGCATGGAAGGCGGCACGAGACCTGAAACGTAATCCGACGATGCGCAGGGACTACCAGGCCCTATCTGAAATTTAATATCGCGTCCTCGCGGTTTTCGCGATAAATCGACTGCCCACCGCCTACCGCCCACTCGCGAAGCCCGGCATATTTAATTACAGAAAATCGCTCGACCTTCGCGCGGACCTCCCCCACGTGTCTATACGGTTTACGCAGGCAGTGAGGCATCTTTCAGAATCGGACGCGCTGTCCGTGAACCCCACGCGAACAAAGAGTCTTAATGAATTCCCGTAAAGGACGACCGAACGCGAACGAATCGATAATTACCGCTTTCGATCCGAGCTGCCCCCCTGCTACGGTACTCGATCCAGGCTCCACTCTCCAGACTCCGATCTTATCGAAAGGATCTCGTTCGAAAAGTTAACTTTTTCACCTCCTTCGTTCGAGTTTTCGATGTACGCTGAGACTCGCGAAAGTGTTTCGACATTTACCGTAGGGAACTTTTTGTACGTATGTAATGCACGCGTTATGCGAAACACGTTGATATTTCATTAACGTTGTAACGAAACACGACTGTCATGGCGGTATTGATAAAATTTGAAACCAATCTGGAAACGTATATAGAGATCGTCAGAGAACCATCTAACCCATTTTATTTCACATCTCATCTCTATCGAATTGTTCGAGTAAATTCTCATCGCGAAGATCTACGATTCTCCAGCATCTACCTTCACTTTTTCTATTAAACGTTTGAAACGCCGACGCTGTGCTATTTCATCTTTACACGAGACATTTGGGATATTCTTTTGTTTCGAGTCCATTTCACAGGCGATAAAATCCTATAAGTTTCTATAGAAACTGAAGATATCGAAATAGGACAAAATACAAATTCTCTTCGTCTTAAACGCAAAGAATCTGAATTTTACCTCTCCGAATTTTGCCAGACAATTTATATGAAAATTATTATACTGTACGTACCAAGTATTTTTACCACAAACAAAACGCGATAAGCATTCCAATCGTATAGATTACGTTCCTCGCTCGTTCAGAGAAACCTACTTTCCCAGTATCGAATCGACGACAGGACGCAATGACCCGTTCTGTCGGTAACGAGAAACCCCTCCATCTAAATACGCTTAATGGATGACAACTATAAACTACCGCGCCAGTACATAACACGGAACCACACGGTGAATATCGTTCCGCACGATCGAGCGCTCCTTCGAGTACGAGGGTTCCCGTAGCAGCCGCGCTTTCAGGCCGATCAATTTCTCCGCTATCATTTCGGTCCCCCATTGTTTCTCCACGCTACAAAATGCACCCTGTCGCGGCGTCCTAGCGACCCTCTGGTGTCACGAATATCTCCCTGGCGTTAACGAATCACGCGATCGACAAACAGAACGTATCGACGCCGAGAAAGCTTGGAATTCCGATAACGAGTTAATATCTCGACACGGGATTTCTATTTGATTCACCGAACAAATGAACAAAGAGATGAATTCTCCCAAAGGCCAACTGCTCGACGCTTCGTTCCCGATAGTAGTCCGTCCACTACCGAACACGGACGACCAAGGATAAAAAAGAACAGGGGAAAAGTGGAGGAATAATGGACGCTGCTCCTCTGGATGCAACTCCTCCAATATTTTGACTACCGTGTCAACGAGCCGGCATGCAGCATTCAGCATGCTCGTCGGCCCGTAACGCCATTCATTCGGCCGCGTTAGCGCTCCCAAAAGCAGATTTATCGAACGACGTTGTCGCCGCGTTGGACGCTGCGCGTCCGTGCGGTTAGATTTGTGGCCGTTGCGGTTTTGTCCCGCGGGATGAAAAGGGACTGCTCTCGACGCGCCAAAAGGCGCGCAGGCAATTACCACGGCGCACGCAGGCCACCGTGCTCGGGACGCCCGATCATTTCCCCCCAGGATTACCATTGCACAGGGAATATCTGTTCGCGCGACCATCCGCTGCCTCTTTAGCGGATTTTATACGACGCCCCGCGGAAACGAGTCCGGCGACCAGTTTCTGAACGCCTCGCTGCACCTCGCTATTGTCGCGATCGACGAACTGGCTCTTTCTCCGCGGTATTTCTCTTAGCGTAAAGACAGGTAAGTTAGGCAGAGCTCGATCTTTGCGATTGATTCGGCACAGACTTGTTGCTTTGTTTCTGACCGGGCGGATAAAATTATCTTTGGAGACTCGGAACTTTTGAAATTAGAATCTCTCGCCAAGTTTGATCTTTCTTTCGTTTAATTTGTAAACTTTAACGCCAGCCACGGATTTGGTCCGATATCAGGTGCAATTAGAAGTCGGTCGTCTCGAGTACGGTGTTTTCTTCGATTTTTCCAGCTTTTAATCGCAATGTAAACGCGCAATAGATTCCAATCGAAAACTTTTGGCTGTTACTGTACTTGGACGAAACATTTGACGACGATCGTTGTGGAAAAGTTACGACGCTGCTAACCGAAGGGGATGTATTCTAAGAGGGTGTGTTGTAAAGTGGGGTCAGGGAGGTCGCGAATATGCTGTGCGTGGAGCGATTAGAGGTTATTGGGTGTGAATGGAAGTTTTGTTTGGTGTGCGGTGAAACGTATATTGAAAAATAGGCAGCCGAAGCATACATCGTGCTAGACATCGAGTTAGGAAATCGTATATTTTGCGCACGAACGTATACTTCTTTATAAAACTTCCAATCGATGCAAAGCGGGTTTAAGAATCGTTGTCGATTCCTTTCTCAAAGTTCGAATTCCAATTCGATCGATAACGAGAACACGACGGAATTTAAATAATTTCTCGATTCTGAAAGGCGGCACTTAACTGTCCCATAAATCTTCGAAGCATCGTAATAAATCCGACACCTAGTTATCAATTAAAAGACACGTTGAAACAACGCGCGTCGTTAACACGAACGAAATACGACCAACAAGGAAAAAGTTAAAGAAGCTCGAGAAAAAAGAAACGCTTCACACGGTAATACAATTATTTCGAATGGTCACGTGGTCCAATAACGGAACGTCTGGGATAATTAAAATATCCAGATTTGCTTTTACGAGTGGAATCCTCTGAAAATCGGAACACGCGCTCGTTAAATAAGCGATTTCCGTTCGGAACGAGGTCGAGAGCAGTACCATTCTTCGACGTTTAATAGTGACAAGCCGTTGTTCCAGCTCTTTTATACGAACACGATGGAAATCATAAAAAACACCGCCAACGTGTTGGCGACAGGCTCTCGAGCCGTTTTAACGACGCGCGCTTGGAACTTCACGGTGCAGCGCGTATCGCTCGAATTCGGAACTCCATTCGACCGTGGACGAAAAGAGTATGAAAAGGAAGACGGGATGAAAGGCGAGGAAAGGAAAGACGAAGAAGAAAAGGAACGCTCGTTACCAAGAGGACTCGTCCAGGCGCTTTATGCGAAGCTCGTAAAAAAGCCAAGACGATTTATAAGGCGAGCCAGCATAGAAATTGGGCCAGCTTACGACAGACGCTCGAGGAAGACACCGGTCAGGATGTATCGCTTCGTGGTACCTAATCGAGACAGGGCAGAGGGGAAACAAGAGGAGGGAATCGCGTTAACGAGACACACGCGTGTGCGTGAATTGCCTAAGCATCGATAGTTTGCTCTTTCGGTTCTATTTTTTTTTTTTTTTTTTTTTTTTTTTTTTTTTTTTTTTTTTTTTTTTTAATGAATTTTTGGTAAAGTTGGGACAGCCAGAGTCGACACGCAAATGTACCATTTCTCTGATAACGCTGAAACTATCAAATCCCTGTGATACCTTTTGCTGACGTCGCCAGATGGATACGTGGATCTATCGTTTCTCTATTAACGCTCGAATTACTAAATTTATCAAAATGGCGGATAAATTACTAAAAATGAAATTCTGCTAAAATGGGACTATGTACCGTTTGACCGAATCGATCAAAAGCCGAGTCTTTAACGCGCCGTTGCTATTCCCAGATCACGTGTACAATTTTCTGCCAATTTTCGATGATCGGGGAAGTTTCACATTGCAACTGATCGATCAAAGAGGAAAGATATCCGAAGACTACCTCTGTTTCCTACTTCTTTACTCGAACCTCCACAGAGTCCATTTTTATCCAGCGAAACAGTAGCACTGCGCGACGAGGAAAACGAATGGAACATATCGAAATTGAATCTTCGCTACTTGCCTATTAACTCTGGTCATTTCGACTATAGCACTCGAACAAACTCTCTAGGCTGTAACTCTCGATTAATCTCGAGATCGTATCTCCTGGGTGGGAAGTGGAGTGGCGACCATTGGATGTCGCAACGCGTGGTCGAGGATCCACGCGTGTCTCTGCGTTCAGAGAGAAGATTCTCTTCTCGGGCGATAAATTTCGTGCCAAAGATGGCCAAGTGTAAAAAAGTAGAGGAACTAAGAAGAAGGCGGACAATGAGAATACGTTCTTTGTATTTCCGGTACGTGGTGTAATATGTCGCTGTCTGCTTCGTTTTAAATAATTGGAAGACGGTTCTAAACCGAGCGGTACACGCGTTGAGTTTTATTTTGGAATTTCTCTGTAGTCAATGGCGTCTTTCTCGGTCACGTTGAATAGTATATTTGTGTACGGTTCGGAAAGATGGTGTTGGGTTAACCATGCCGGTTGAATAAGATTAGACGTAGGAATGTTGTCAAGCATGGGTATAAGCCGATCTTTTGTAACATTGATCCTTTGTTTCGAGTACTCAGCATAGGGACAAGTTGTGCCGAATAGTTGTGCGAGAACTCATTCAGGTCATTTCTCGTTAAACCTATATTTACCAGTCCTATATTTACCAGCTGATATCTGTAGTACGCAAGAAAGATTTTGCCATGGTAGTTCGGTAACTTTAGAGGTACTCTGATTTCGGTTTGGTCGAGGCACCTGTCACCGATGAGTCATACACCAACGAAAATATGTGTCACATACACTCTGATCTACGACTGGAGATGATACTTTCATCGTTCAAGGTCTATCCGACTCGTTTATTCAGGTTTGACAACGATCGCATTCAAAGTAACATCATTATAAACTTCTTTAGATTTTTTACAAACTTCGTTCGGTAGTAAATATCCGGACTGAGCGACTGTTTGTTATTTATCCAACTTAATTAATTCGACGTGTGCGCGTCAACAGCGAAATTGTCGCGGTTAAACGAAAAGCGACGGCTACAGTTAAATTCACGCTAATGAATCGTACGTTTGACACAAAGTATTTCAATTCAAAAGAATAGATTATTTAAACTCGTAATGTATCGATACTATAAAAAGACGACAAGTTCTATTCAGAACGGTCAACTGCTTACGAACACTTACTTTTCGCGTAATAAAATTATTTTTTCCTGGAAATTGTCTCTGTCACAGTCGTCTCCAAATTATGCTTCCTTTCGCGCAAGATTCTATCCCCTCCAATTTCCTCTCACCAAGTTTAGAGATTTCAGGGGTGGACAACAATCGAGCGTGTCATGTGTCACGTCATGGTTGTTAGCAGACATGCTAATCCAACGCGGACGCTGTCGTGTTAATCGGCTTAAGTCTGCGCAAAGTTAAATGCCTCGTCTTCGATACGGCACGGCGATGATTTAATTGATCCAGTAAATATCAAAACATTGCTCCTAAGCTCGTGCGAATCTTGTAAGCGGTTTACAGTGGCGTAGGAACGGAAAATCTAGTTATTTACGATTTTCCTTTCGTACTAATCCGAACCGGTAACCGCTCCATCCTTCTTCCACGAAACTCGATCGGTTCACGGTCAAACGGCTGATCGGGAAACGCGGTCGTCGTATCTTGAACGCGTGCATCCGGCTGCCGATTAATAAATCATCGTTACATCGCGAAAGACGCGTCGTCATCGCGGTTTACGTTCAAATCTGTTCGCGGCTTCTTTCGCGATCGAACGACCGGTCGCGCGTGATTGCGTCATCCTCTACTCGCGATTCATCTCTAAAATTATAACGTTCGCGGTCGGTGCAACGCGTTCGATTCTCGTTAACGCGTTGCGTTCGATGATTTTGCAATTTTTCACCCGACACCGTTCAAAAGGATCGAGTTTGTTGGACGCTTCGCGAGGTTACAGATGCGAGGTGAATTAAGATCGAAGAGTGAAACAGTTTCTTTTCTATCGAGAAAAAGATTCCTCGCCAAGCTGTTTGGTAGACGAGCGACGTTTAATGATCTTGGCTTTTGAGCAACGATGTCCGTGCAAGGTTGTGTTTAACAAATCGAAGACTCGAGTCACTTGGCGAAATGGGGCCGGAACGAACGGGGCCGAAGGTCGAGAATCGAATTCTTCAATTTTTATTTGTTGCCTAGAATTGTTACCGCTTGCTTTGCAATATGGAGCTGCGCTTGTAATATGAATTTAACGATCGCGCCTTATATAACAATGTAATCGCATTTTGCTTTGAAATTTCATTTTAGTTTCAAGTTTTAAATCGAAGATTGGTAAATACGGTCGATATATAATTTTTCAACATTTTATAGTTGACATAGTGTTGCAAATCAGAGTAATAAATCCGTACTTGAACCAATGGGATAACAAAGGAATAGCAGAGAAAGGACTTTGTATTCAGAACACAGACCGTGCGTATATGGTACCTGCTACCCAAAAGTCATAAATCTAAAGTCGACCAGATCCAACAACTTTTAAGACCAATTTTAGAACTTTTAATTATAAATTTAACCGATTATACATTTCGTAACACTTTTGTAAACTACCCTGATGTGAAGACACTTTGCCCAATATAACCAGTATAATCTCAATTCTTTTTACTAAACCGTGAAATCTCTTCCCACCTGTTACCGGCCAACATAACGCTTCGTACAAGTGATCGTACAAATCAATAAAAATTCAAACTTTATCTGGAAACAAAGCTTCGCAATCTACAAGGGCGCATCCTGAATTCCATTGAAAAGTCAGATTGACCGTATTTCGTTATAGTACGGTAAAGATTTACTACGAGCAATTCTCCCTAAATCGTACCATCCCTAGTAAGATGCGGTCAGCCATAATGTGCAGTCCAAGCGGTACAATGCAGCGTCATAAATTAACGAAACGCGCTACAAGAACAAACGATCCAACCCTTTAAAGTGTAAAGGAAGAATTGAAGAATTTTCCGTTCAGAATCAGTGCATGGGTACCGTAGTTGATGCAAATGTTTTGGATTGTTGACTATTTATGATGCTTATAGCGGTAGGAGAACTCGTCCTACCTCGTTCGCTACCGAATGGGACTACTACCCTTTTCTGCCAACTTCTCAACACCATTCACTCAAGCAAAAATGAGAAATTGGTACTTAGGGCGTGTTTACATAACTGTTCTATCGAACAAAAATTTAAATGTTTATTAGCCTAACCGAGTTAAATCTTATTGAGCCGACACGAGGAAAGTCGTTTGCTTATTTCACTTGGAAACTTTCGTTGGTCGATTCACTGCTTTTTAAGTAACTACTAACGCATGTTTGTTGTTTCACTTGACACGAAACGCTTTTTTAAGTTTCAAACGAAGTCGAGACTATCCCGCGTGACGAAGTTGAGATTAAACCTACTATCATATCTAAATCAGATTACCCAAAGCGAAATAATTTGACTAACGCAAGGCTTTAGGAACAATTCAGTCGGCGGTCTAACTTCTCGGCTTCTCGAAAGTTTCTCAGCCGAAGGTGACGCATAAACGTGTGCAGAGGTTCGAGCGATTGATATCACATTCCGAAACGTTGCGCGCGACGTTAACGAGAATACGTGGAAAGTCTTGGCGAATCGTCGAGAGATTCGAGCCGAGTGCGATTAGCCAAGTGACGGGTTTGCAACGTTGTTCGCAGCGGAAACGCTTTAAGACGGACACCGTGGCTAGAACGGAGCGGTCGTAATTGCCGGATCGCGGCGCGTACTAGATCCAACGAGGGAACGAAGTGGAGAATCGTGTCGGCGTCGATATCGTAATCGCGTGGTCGAGCAACTCGGCGAAATCGCCCTCTCGACGCTTCCAGGAACGAGTTGACGACCACGTTGACCCGTGCGTTCGTCGTCGAATTTACCGTCGAATCGCGTCCCGAATACTATCGCGTTTCGCAGAAATCACGAGTGACGGAGCAAAGGTACCGCTGCGAAATTTCCCGCTTTTACGCGGCTAACCTCCGACTTTCGTCGAAACAACGCTCTTGCGCACCTTTCTCCGCGCTACGGACCACGCATACCGATTTTCTGCTCGTGATAAAAATATCGTCACCGTGACATTTCTAATTTAGACGAGGAAAATCCTAAATTCAAAATCTTTGCTCCGTGGGAACGAGACAACGAGGAAGAACGACGAGGATCGTTTCTGTCGTGTTTTCCTCTTATAAAATCAAAGCGCAAGAAGCGAGATCTTTGTATTCTAGATGCAGAGTGTGGCAAAATATGTGGCAGATATTTATAGTATCCGTGTGTATGGTCATGAACGTAAATGTCGCCCGAGGCTTATTTTTCAACTTATAAACGGGATAATATCACGTTAGGGATACAGAGATGTCATCTCTTGTAATTGCAAACTACATTTTGACAAGTTCTCTTTACATTCGTGCTACTTCAAAATCTCGGCTATGTACTTCCGCAAAAACAATTTCTAAATATTGAAAAGCACTGGTGCTGCTAAATCTTCGTCATAATGAAACACAATGCAGCCTGACTCAGCATCCGAAGTAGCAAAGTTTTTCGAATCTGCGAGACCAATGGGTGGAACCGAAACAAAAAGAACGTTCCTCGCTTATCTACGAACCCGTCCACGAAGAGGTTCGTCGAAAGTTCTGGCTTCTGTGTTGACAATTTCACGGTGGTCCAGCGTAAGAATCTTCTTTTCCGGATTTTTGTACTAATCCACGCTGCGCCGCCCACCTTCTTCTTTCTTATTAGATCCTTTGTCCACGTGGACGGACCCATTTAAATTGGGATTAACGCAGCTGTTTCATGGGTCACCACCATCATCATCATTTTGGCCATATTTCTCTTCGCTAGAAAAATCTCATGGTGAGTTGGTGGATTACTTGGTCTCGGTGCACGGTCAAGCCACGGATTAGAGACGAACCTGCGTACCGGTTAACCAGATTGCTGGTCAAAGTCCTACAGATAAGATCCCAACGGCGATACTGCACGCGTACAATTCCCATAAATGGATAACATCGGTCGTGTCGGATTAAGGGAGGCCAGAGTCGGGAGGGAGTCTTAGATGCGCAGCTTGGTTTAAGCGAATCAATGAGAATTCGTCTGGATCGTCGCCTCTGCTTGCCGTTCCAAAATTGCATCTCCTTCGGGAGATCCATTGGTTCGTCTGGTTCGTTGCTCTCGCAAACGTGCGTTATTTTGCAAAGTATAGAACATTGGTTTCAGTATATCGACTATAAAGGTTCGAACGAGTTATTTGCGATAATAATCCGCGTTATATATATCTTACGGGCTTGTTTGTTGCATAATTTAAAGCGCACTACGATATAGTAGGGAGAAAGGGAAAAGTGTGTTCTTGTAATTACCGACTTTCTTTTATGAGGTATTAAGAGTTATAAAATCTTTCCATTGTTCCGGAACGTTCTCGACATAAAACAATAAAAATATAAAATTCCAAACGACCAAGTGAAATTTATATATCGACATTTGCGTGCATATTCGCGGTTAAAATACCGATACTCGATAATAACGATAATAATCGGGTCACTTCCGGACGTTTCTCGAAGCGCAGCGTATCGGTCGGTAATCGACGACGAGTCGAATTTGACAAAGACAAATTACAGTGGACGAGCGAAGCGTTCTCTCGAGAGCGGGTTTTGGCTTTAAATTTTCCAGCATCAGGCAGCTTCGTTCGCAGAAAGAACGAACTGTCGTCGTCCCTTCTCCGGGGCATCTGTAACGGCTTAAGGCGAAGGATTGGCTTTTGCGTTCGACCCTTTTGCGTTTTCTCGGTTAGAATACTGCATCAAGTTGGAAGAACAAACGCGCTTTAAGTATCGTCCCTCGGGAAGCGTGCAAGTACCGGCTGGACATGTTTTTCACCCTTCTTGGTCACGGATTTCTGCTTTCTAAATCGTGGATAGGATCATCGATGTACTACTACTATACGCGGCTACGTTCCGACGGATGGGATTATCCCAATACTAGTAAATATACCGAGAAACTGTCATCCCTTACCTACCGTTGCAGTGAAAATAGTTTGCCGACAAATACCATTTCTTTGGCATGGTTTTTGCGTTTGTTTTAGTGACGAGGTACGTTCTTCTTTCCGCTTTCTTTTTTTTTCTTTTTTTTTTTTCTTTATTTGCTTAGCGACTATTCGTGAAGTTTTATTTTAATAACTTCCCGACGCATACTTTGCATCGATGCAATTATTTGCATTTTTGTGCTCGCGTGGCTTGACAAAATAATTTCGAAAGTCAAAGAGAGCAACGAATCCTGCGTTGGAACGGTCATTATTTTGGAAAAAGCTACGCGAAAGAAACGTATAATAAAATACGTATAAAATTCTGTGACGCTGGTTTGATACCGAGGAGCTGATAGGATTCATCTCGAAGAATGTAACATTAGAAAGGAGTTTGAGAGAGACGTTGGAAATCGCGCAAGTTTTTCTTGTAACGGAGCATTGTGGTTTGAGAATTGTTCGATCTTTGGATTTCTATTTCTGCGGACAAGTGCAGGTTGCCGGTAAAAGTTGCCGAGAGATTGTGTTTTCATTCTTGGATAGCTCTTTCGAGAATCTTTCACCGTGGCTTCTGGCTGTTTCTGAAATTCTACCTGAACTCACAGCCACTATCTTCTTCATCTTTCGAACACACATTACCTACCTATCCCATATTATGCGAGAATCAAAGGTGAAATACCGAGAACACTGCGGTTCGGGTATTCTGTCGAAAAAAAAAAAACTTGTAAATACGATATTTTGAATTTCCCATCGAAATCCTCACTCGCCGGTTGATGACAGAATTCGACGACAACGCGATATCACGATGTATGTATTATAACGCAATTTCGAAACGCACGCGATTACAGAAATGAAAGTTGGTATAAATCACATTTCAACGATCAACTTCTAGGAACGACCGCTACATTGTTCAAATAGCGTCCTCCGAGTGAAGTATTCTCGTATTCTCTGGTAGAATTTAGAGACAGAAGTCAGTTTAGAATTCTGTTACCTTTGATAATCCTTTCATCAAACTAATAACCTCGCCCATGACAATATAGAATAACGGATTATTGACACTCCCGGTAACTTTCACCAGTGGTAATATACAGAGGTACTAAAAGAAGAAGAAAAATTTCGATATCTTATTCTTTAGCAATTTTCATCTACGCATTTGGAGGGAAGAGTTTACTTCGCCCGACGCGTTATTATCATCAACGTATATATCTACTGCGTTGCCTACGTCAAATGCAAATCAGCCGAAGGGTCGTACCGAAATTGCAATCCTTTCGTACCGAATCGTAAATCTGTTAATAGCAAACTGTACGAGAGTCTATTATGTCGGCTGTTTTCGGTCAAATTTTATTTGGGTTTATTTCCCGAGGAATGGAGTACGATGAGAACAAAAGAAAGTGCACCGTTTGAAGAGAAAAATGAGAAACTGAAAGAGAGAGAGAGAACAGCAGAGACAACTTCTTTGTCGGGATGGGAGACAGAAGGGCACGTTCGAAGGCTGGACCGTAACTTTCGCGGTTTCGTCTCGCTAATCTCTGCAACAAAATTTATTTACGACATTTAGCGGACCACGTCTCCACGGTTTCAGTTACTACGGAATAGTTCTTGAAAATCGTAAAATTCCGATACAGATTTCCCGAGTTTTTATTACGGATCCCTAATTATTGTAGTTTTTATGAATATTTAGTAGCTAGACGGACGAATAGATACAAACAGATAGAACAGCAGAGTTTACAAAACTTACGATGTCAGGTCTTTTGTATTTTTTATTGCTAATAATTACTTAATTGACGTGTACATTATGGACAGGGAAAAGTCGGACTATAATTCAAATCGCTTCAACATTGTTTGGGATCTGCATTATCTATGGATAATGTACATTATGTCGGAGAAACGGTAGACCAGAAACATATTTCAAAATACAATAAACAGTCGTTTAGATAACATTTGTTGTACAAAATGTAATTAAAAATTCGCCACAGTTATTAGCTCGTGGTTAGATGACGTAGTGCCGATGTTGGCGCGTCACGTCAACTTTGCAAATTTACAGCCCGAAATTCATCTGCTTGGAATACGTGTACATATACGTAACGTTTAAAGCGAAATTTGGCGTCAACTGCGATTGTAAAATAAACTGTGCGATAAAACGTTATTACATATGCATTAAAACTGTAGGTAGAACGCTGTATTCGCGAAGAACATGGAATTTGCAAGAAGCAGTAAAACGATATCGAATACCGAAAGCAGGTATTTAGAAAATTATATACCGACGCTTTAATGATATTTATTTAAATATAATATTCGTTTCAGGTCGTACAGAGAGGAACGATAGGATTGAATAACAGAGAAACTAATCATCCGATGTGCAACAAATCTGTCCGAAGCTATTTTTCAAGCGAAGAAACCGGATGAGAATAATCTCCGCTTTATCGATACATGCTCTTTGATCTGCCGAAGCGTTAATTACGCCAGAGATAGGAAAATCGTTGCCCGTAATTTCTCCGATCCAAAACTCGACACGGTTTTAGAGCTGTCAGCTCGAAATCATCCGCGCCGAGACAAATTAACGAGCGGCTAATAAAAAAGAAACGAATCTACGTCGGAATTCAATCTCTCTTATTAGTGGCACGTCGATAGCGTTCGTGACGTTGAATTATAAAGACCGAATCGAAACCTGTAAAGTGGCAAAAAACCGAGGCAACGGTGTATGATAGAGTGTGCCGATATTTCATCGCCGAAACGCGTATTAACCAGCGGCGGAGATTCGCTGGATTCTGGCCGGCAGGTGAAACACGACGCTATCATCATTAGAATGGTAATATTCACTTAGGAAAGCGAAATCAATTTGTCTGGAGCAACGAAACGCGCAGCGACGCGGCTAATGGGGCCGTGGGCAACGCTCCTCCCGACTCGATCGATTATTATTCATTAGAGTGAAATTTCTAGCGGTCATCTAATTGTTTTCAACCCAAGCGAAAGTCACAGCGCATAGCCGCAAGGAAAGGACAGCCCCCAGACTCGTGGATTTCCCTTTACGACGGTCCCGACCGCAGAACATTGTAAATTCAAACTGTTCGCCGGTCGTTCCGCGAAATATCGCGGCACGATGTGCTGGTTAAATAATGAGATTGCATCTCTTACCTCGAACGAGAGAAATTTGACGATCTTATCGCGCAAGATACGTTGATGCACGAGGAAAACGATTTTCTCAGAATTTACATCGATTCTTACATGAGACATTTATATAAGAACATTGTTGTAAAGTGGCAGTCCACCGTTCTTGCTGCATCCGAATGTCGAATCACGATACGTGTTATTCTCGTTGTCATTGTTGCTTGGATCGATATGAACGATCGGAGGATTTATACCGATACTTTACAAATTTTTACCGACATCGGTAATGGTATTCCTTTCAACGGTTCTTCGAGGGGCTTTCATCCGAAAATTACCGCCAGAAAAAACTGGCACACGTTGATTCTTTTAGATCGACCTCGTCCATGATGGATTATGGATGACGAGCTATCGATTAAGATCGATATCTAATTCAACGTCGCTATGTTTACCCCGTGTATACGTGTCGGCCTTTAATAATCGATTACGTGAAAATTGAATCTAGAGAGCGACGAATCCGAGCAACGAATACCAGAACTATCACGGCGATCAAAATGATTAATTTCTCGTTTTTTTATAGAAATTTTATAGATTTATAACGGTACGTTTTTGGGGGCTACCACCGATTCGCAACTTCATACGATAGACAGATTCCGGAGTGTACAAATTACGCGTATTATGGAGCTTACGACACGAAAAATTAGATAGAAAATTAAAGAAAATGCTTCTGTCGATATGACAGAAAATAATACGTATCTTGTTCTTTCTAAACGATAAAAACGTACAAATTCGTAAATCGAAAGGACGAGTGAAACGAAAATCTAGCCGTTCTTTCTGCATTTTGTCCAATATCAAAACTTGAACGATCTTCATTCGCAAATGTTCCCTCTCGTACTGTTTCCTTAAAAAGCATCCGAGTTTTACGGTTATTTCGCAAATCTCGCTCGAAGCCTGGAACCATCCGCAACCCCTAAACCGATCCCTAACCATCGCCACGGCCGCAAGAACGGCGTGCTTCGCACCCAATCGGGCGATCACGGTTCCCCGCGGCCCCCATAACCGCAAATCGTCTGGCGCGGGAAGGACGTGACCTCGAGGAAGCGGAGTACGGTCGGCGAGAGGGGAGAAAAAGGAGCAGTACGGTACGCGACAGGGATGCGCGCAGCTTGTTTCGTGGCGAGGAGACGAAAGAGGAGGACGCAGGGTTACAACTTGACGTAACTTGACCTTTGCTCGCATCCTCGCGATAGGGGTTCTACGGGAGGCCACAGTAGCACCGGCCAATCCCATCTCTTCGCACCTCCGGTCTGCTTCGAGCACTCTGTGTACTCTCTCCGAGAGCTGTTCCCCTATCGTTCCTCGATCTCTCTTCCTCCAGCAGCTACGTTTTTCGCGATACCTAACGTCGTTGCATCTTCGCTCTAGGTTGCTTAGAGGCAACGGACCAGCCTGCTGTTGGTCCCGGGGCCCCGTTCCTGGCTGCGGATCGCTGACTTCCAGGCGAACCGGCCGACGCTTACTTTACTACCGTCACGTATAGGCCGTGGCCGAGCACGACGGAGAACACGCCGGAGGAACGATCATGTCTACGAGCGGTACCAAGCTACCAGCGGCACTGACCAGTCACAGGGTCGGTAGCTACCAGTTGCTCGCGGCGCGCACGAGGCTAGTTAAGATAGCGATCCGACCGGGCCGACGGCGAACAATGCCGTAAAGAACCGGGGCTGCCAGTGAATCAGCCCTTATGGCGAAAACGTGAACGATTAGTGGCCGTCCGTGTTAACATGGATCCGTGAGACGCCGCAGCCCTAAGACTGGCCCTCGAGGACCGACTGCTGGTCCACCCGACTCTACAGTATACGCTCTCCACGAACAGCTTCTTCCCTTCTTCCGTCTCGGTAATTGCGAAATGGCGCCCTGGCGATCGCCTAGGTCGAACAACAGGGTGGTCGAGCAGATTTTTCAACTTCTCGGATCGCTAGACGCGTCGCCGCGATTAAGTGTTCGCTGATGACTGCCGGCCACCAACGACGACATCGTGTACTCGATGTTGGTGGATTTAAGGCAGACTCGATGCCCTTATCGCGCGTTGTATCGAGCCGTTCCTTCCCTATTGCCTCGGTAGACCTGTGTCGGGTTAAGAGCGGGAGCGATGAAGTTACGTTGCGTCGAGAACTTTCTCGGAGGACGTTTCTCGTAGGGAATTGCGTGGTCAAAGAGGCGGGAGGGGGTTAGGTTGGATTCGCAGTGTACGAAGAACACGCATGTATGGTGAAACCCCTGCATTCACGGGCATAGGGTTCGAAGTTCGTTATACGCTTACGATAGAATTTTATTTATTAGCCAAATACGATTCAACGTGAGAAAAGTAACGAGAGTTGCGTGACAACCAGACTAGAGAACGGGCTACGGGCAATCCCGATCCATCGAACGATGACAATAGTGGGGGTTGAGACACCTCGAAGTTAGAATTTAAGAATTTTCTATTTAATGTTTCCGCTAGCCATGGTCGCTACGTTTACCGGATGATTCGTGCAGGATATAAAAGCATCTATCGTTAGATCAAGATTCTACGAACCTTTTCTTTCTTTTTTCTTGCAACGAGGAAGAACTGTCGGTATCCCTGACACGTCGAGTTGCTGAGCGTTCATCGTCGATTATTCGTATTCGTCGAAATCCATCAAGAACGGTAACGCGAAGTAAAAAGAAGATCGTGCTCGTTAATCGAGGCCACTCGAAAGGCGGCCGGAATGGAAGTTTACCCGCGTGACGGCGGTGAAGGAAAAAACGAAAAGGCGCTGGGAAGGGCAATGGCGGAGAGAAAGGACAATCGGTCGTCAACCGGCCGTCAAAACATCCCCAAGGATCCATAACGAATCACATTCTCACACGCGGCTATGACAGAAGGAGAGAGGAGTCGCAAAACGCCAACGGCGCGGAGGTTCCAACGATAAACGAAGAAGTACCTTGGCCCTGCCTGATCTTTCTTTGCTCGGCACGACAATGTGTGACCGCAAACAAACGAATGGCAACGATAGGGGGCGCCAATACGCATTCAAGACCAGACAGACTGTCATTTGTCACGTCTTTCACGCTCTCTAATGACACGCACTGCTTTTGGACGCATTCTTATGCCAACCGTCCAGGCACCTGGCATCGAGTCGCTTTATTATTTCCTTTTTTCCGCGTCCGACTCTCTTCATCCCGCAGTTCCCTGTGTCTCTCTGCCCCACGTCGCGTACGCGCCCGTTTCCTTCAGCCCTGCCGTCGTTTCGTCGCTATCATCGTGCTTGCCGATTCTTTTTCCACGGTGCTCGTGCCGGCGAGACGGTTGGATTCGATTTGTTAGGATTAAAAGATCCAACGATGATCGGGCCGAGCTTGCCGGAAACGGCTGGTGAATAGCGAAGTCCGTTTTTGTGCTACACGGGCAATCTTCGTCGAAGGTTCGATTTGGAATTGGCGTTGCAATAAGTCGCTTTGTTTCGTAATGAGAATTTTGAGCGAAATATAAGAGACAGGGAAGGGAAATTGTTAGCAACGCGTAAACGAGATCGAGCGATGTCAAACTTTGCGACGATGTTCCTGATTATTTTATAGTCTACGCGCTACGCCAAGCGAATCCACTCATCGTCAAGTTCGATCGAATTGAAAATATCTTGCATGTTAAATTCGAACGATCCAGAATTTCTGACCTGGAATTTTTGTACAACACACCCAAGGCCTTAAAAATTGTAGTCTCCCGAAAATATCCAAGCGAGACGACGGTATTCCGTATCGAACTAACGTATCGAACTAAATCGCGAGCTCGGCGGTGGAGAAGAGAAGAGATCGCTTGAACTGCCTGCTACCAGACGAGTGGGTGGTGCTGGGTCGTGAAGCAAGTTGCGTGGCAACCGGGATACGGGGCCAGTGCTCACGAACCCGGTGCAACATCGAGCACCAGCGAGAGGAGCATTCCCTAGCCCAAGATAGACCGTGTGTTGTGTTGTATGCGTGAACGCGCGTGTCGGACTTGAGCGCACGGACGTGGCACCCAATGAGTTTAAATCATGCCGACTGGCCGAGAAGAAGGCACGGCGAACGCGTCCCGAGGTGCGCTCCGGGGTTAAATCATAGAAGAGTAGCAGGAAGCGGCGCGAACAGCGAAACGTTGCGAGGAAACGCGAGGAAGCTCGAATCGCGGCGTGTCTGCAATTCGTTTCGAACGATCGGTGGATAAGCGACGGGGCCGGGGCACGAGTGTTTCCCGTTCGGAGGGCAGCCAGAGCTTTCGAAATGGCCATGGTTACACCGCGAGACTGGATGGTAAATCTCGAGCGGGATTTATAATGGTGGATGAGCGCGCGGATCGTTAGGGCTACAATGACTGCGGTTAATGCCGCGGCTACGACGCATTCCTCGGCTAGAGTAAGGTAGGGTTACTCGGGTCGAGTTAAATATGGTATTACGATCTGCCGTGTAGTTTGCCAAATTCGATTACGTACAATTTTTACGTGACATTCGGAAATAGCGAAATGTACAGCGTACATCGACAGCCTCGACCACAGTTTTCAGAAGAATGCTTCCACGCTGACTCAAGCGACCCTGCCATCCGGATATTCGAATCATTCTCTCGTTTTTGACGTTTCTCCTTTCTGGATCTAAAGTACGCGATAAGAGAACCGTCTCGTTAATGTTCTAATATCGCACAACGAGTTTAATTCTACGGCGAAAGGTTTGATAAAAGAACCGCGTTACGTAAAAGCGTATACTCAAACGTAAAGTCCAAAGATGAAAAGAAATAGCAGCGTCGTTGATATAAAACTCGATATGCGCGTGTATGGAAAATTAAAAGGGAAAACCTCGGGTAGGAAAGTCTTGTACCAATAAGGATTATGTTCTTCGGGTAAATTACGATCTTCGCAGTTAAAAGTCAGCGGTAAAGTAAGTTGGTACAGCGTAGTAGTATCGGGTAGTATAGTTCGGTAGATTTGTGATCACTTGCGAAACAATAGAATTTCAGAGGATTTGCTAGCTAGTTTCAACAAGGAACTATTTGTTTCTGACCGTGCTGGAAGTATCGTTCGTTTTTATAACGCTGTCGGTATAAGATATAACTGCGAACAGCTCGAGAGGAGCAGACTCGATGAATTACGACAACTTTCGATGCATGTGTTACGATGATTCGTTGGAAAAATTATAATCTGCCATTTACCAGAGCAGGAGAAATATTTCACAACCACGAAAATTTTCAATGAATTATGGTCCTGTAATACCTTGGATTATTCGTTTAAACATTTTTTCTTCTTGATACGCGCTCTCCGTTACAATTTCAATGGAACACATGGGAAAATATGAGCGAATAAGACAGGTTATAGTTTGCAGGATATTAAAGATGTACTACACACGAAAGTAACTCCAAACTTTAACAAAAGCGGTTGTACTAGCCGGTTCTGACGCAGGTAATATTTACCTTCTAAGTAGTCAAAAATACCCGAATATAAATTTCTCTTGCCGTTCATAAATTATCAGAAATTTCCAGTCTCCCTGTTACCTGGGTGATTTAAATTGAAAACTTCCCTTCGCTCCAAATTCTTCGACATTTCTACAAATCGATCGAAATTGAAAAATCCACGCGTCAAATTTCTTTTGCTCTGCACAACGTTTTTAATCTTCCCTTCTGTTCTATCGATCCGACTGACAAAAATTCTCACACCTATAAACTCTTCGGTATTTCGGAATACCAGCTAACGGCTATCTGTGCCTCGAATCAAACATACGTAAACCAAGGAACAGTAGTGCACAGACACGGCGGTAGAGGAGCGAAACCGAGCTGCAGCTTTCCTTCAGAACCGATCGAAAGTCCGTGAAGCACGAGCTCTGATCCATATCTGTGTGCGCGTGCATTTGAATAACAAAATCGTTCGAACCACAAAAGGAAGAGCGAAAAGGGCAACGGATGCTCATCATCGTCTAACCCCTGACGCATGTGCTCTCGAGCAGTTGTGTACCGAACGAGCATCGTCTATCAAACGGCGACTAGAACAATGGGCCCGTGACTTAGTAGGAGCGCCTCCGCAACATGACACGGCGTGTAGAACGCGCGCGGACCGCATGCGTCCGTCTGTGGAGCGAGGAAAGCGGGCGCCTCGCTGTTCTAGCTTCCATTCTGTAATGATCTACACGAATCTAGCCCGACGTTTCGTGCCGTAGCCATTCCTGCACGTTACGACCACCACCTCCTCTTCCGATACTACTCACCCACGCGTTCTTTTTTCCTTCCTTCGATCGTCCCTACGAACCTGTCCTCGATGCTGCGCGAGAACACAAACGACCACGCGAATGGTTTCGTAAATGTCTGAAGAGTTGAAACGGCTCGATTGGTGTAACTCAGGTAGTCGGAACGTGTTTCGTTCGTCAATACAGAAACTATCAAACCTCGGTACTGATAAAATATCTCAGTTCGAAGTATCTTCGGTTCCAGAGTCATCCTGCGCGTGGATCTAAGAAAATATTCGCGTTATTTCTATTTCTCGGTTGCCGATTAACAGGAAACCTCAGCCGGCCGATCCTACACGTATCTCGACTCGTCGAATGAGCAAAGTCGCGCGACGTCGTAGCTCCTGAACCGGAACAGGCAGACTCCAAGAGAGGCAGACACCGTGTCGGACGATTTGTTCCCTAGCGATCAGCGGCGAAACCGATCGAATATAAAGGGGGATAAAGCAAACAAGTTGCTCGCTACAGTTTGACCGTGTCGTGGACGCGAGGAGATCGGCCATGGACCATCGCGCGCCGTTTCGCCCATAAAACCAGGAGTTATGGTTATTTAAAAACTTATTGGCCCGCCCATGCGTTGCGGTTTGCACGGGGGTGACTGGACACGAGGGGCAGGGAAAGCGGAGAAGAAGATAGAAAGCGAACGACTAAGATAAGAAGAGAGACAAGGATGAAAGCGAAAGGAGCCGTGACCCAGCCGAGATAAATCAAAGGATATTAAGACCGTTCTGTCCTTCTTTTCTTCTCTTTTCTGGCCTGCTCGCTCTCTGGGACTAAGTCACTGCCTCCCCGTGCACCCGCTGTCTCCTTCGCCTCCTGCAATTCCGCCTTTTTCTTCGCTTTCTTTTCGCTGCTCGCACGGGAGTTCTTAGCCAAACGCATTACGGGGAGGCAGAGGGCCGACATAAAACTATCCACGTTCGCGTTCACCGACACGGACCGCGTGTACCTCGTGGCTGCTTTACGTTCCGATCGGCGACAAGAAACCGGGAGCAATTCACCGGATCCACAAAGTGGATCCTTGATAAACGGATATCGAGTTTCGCATGGATCTGCCTTTCCGTTTTATACGCACCCGAGAAATACGCTTTATCCGCAAGGGATGCTTCCACTATCCCCTCCATCGTTTACTTAACCGTCTATTCTTTGCATTCTACAGGATTTGTAAAATTTAGGTGATTTCTTCCGTTTTTCTAAATACGTAGTTTGTTACTTGCCGAGTATTTAGTAGAATCTTAATCGTTTGCTTGCTATCTTAAAGTGTTGATTTATGTACAGTGGATTCCTGTATAACTCGTTTAGCTGTAATGTGGGTTTGAATGGCGCAACGAGAAAATACTCTCGTATAACTCTCGTATAACCTGTTCTCAGAGGCTGAAGATTCGAAAATTTTCTACTGAAAACGCAGGCTCCTTTCTGTCCAACGTTGCTTGCAAATTCTACTAATCACCAGCGATATCTACGTTACGATTTCAATAATTACCAACGACGTGAGCAAAAGTGCACGTTGCATCGCGCCTTATGTCAAAACAAGTAAACAATTTATCCCGATAAAGGAAATATCTTATTCTACAACCTCGAAGCTCCGAGGGAGAAGAACTTGGGTCGTCGAACAGTATGACCAGCCATTGTACGTGAATAGCTACGACGCCATTTTGAAATATTCGCTTTCGACCCTAGTCTACCTTCCTATGTACCGTTCTATATCTCGAGTATCCTTGCCTATCATACGCTTCCTGTTCCTTCTCTATCGTTAAATCTCCCATAAACCGATAAACCTGCACGCGTAGATATCGTATAATTTGATTTTCTACATCGCGAAACGTACGCCCGGGTTACACGGGGGTCCGCGTGCATTGAAAAATACGTTGAAATATATCGAGGGAATCGCATTAGCATCGAGCAGCAATCATCCAATAAAGTAACGAGTAAAGTCCAATCATCCCCATTATAAATCAAAGGTGCGCGTCGGCTCGAAACACCCAGTCACGAATAAACCAGCATAAACTCCTTCGCCATCCTCTCACTCGTTCGGCGCACTCTCGACGCACGTCCTTGGCGCGAAACAATCCGAAGAAGGCAAGGTTTTCCGTAGAAATCCATCGTTCTGGTGGAACGAGCAGAGTTCACGCGGTGCCTGTTCCATGTCGCGTGGTCGTTGGCGAGTAATTACACGCGAGCTACGGTTCAAGATCGAAGTCGAAGGGCTGTGGAACCGCGCGAGCGTGCGCCCGAGTACGCGAGGATTATTAATGAGTGCATCTCAATCCGGTAATTTTTCCACGTCGCGGCGGGTAATGCACGAACCGCGGGGGGCGAGCAGGCTATATTGCCCGATCAATCAAAATGAGCCAGGCCTGGCAACCGACGCTCCACCGTGGCGGGGCTCGAAACGAAACCGACCGCCTTTTCACCACGACGTACCATGAAAATCCTCGACCGTGATCCCGCGCGTCCTTCGTCGATCAAGCACGTGCAATAAACGTTGAGACGGGACACGCGAGTTACGAATCTCTTTCTCGATACGTCCTCGATATCGTTTGATACCAGCCTGGCCAAGGCTCGTCGAATCGTTAAAAACACGCTGCACTTGTACCGTGGAATATATCATCGGGACTTTTATCGTTGCGTGTGGTAGAAGAACCGAGAGAGTAACACGATCTGCACTGTATTTCTCTATCGTGTCTCGGATACACGCGGATGTATCGTAAGAGCGTAAATAAGCGGTGGAAAAATTCGTCGAATGGCCCCGTATCGTCCAGGGCAATGAGGCAGGTTGTAAATTGCCAAGGCAAAATACGCGGGAAATTCCGGGATTTATGTTACGCTTGCGCGTATCGGGGATTCCAATTGTAAATTCGCGAGTGACAAAACGAGGAGTAGATGTTGCATCGTTTTCGTTATTTCGTTAGTTTCGAAAGAAATGCTCGATCGTAAGTTACGATTTTTAAGCACTTAACGAAACAACCAACGAACATCTCAACGCCGGATCGATGAATCCTCTTTGAGAGACCAATTCGAGGAAAATGCGAGAGAATAATTATTGGTATACGTAACTTCGCGTTTCGATTCTACGTTGTAGACGTTTCGACGATATCAAACATCTTTCTCTCGGTTGAAAGTAAAAAATTCGGCAAACGCCAGCGTAGGTATGTTGAAGATCGTCGAGAGGAGGATGAATAAAATTTTCCATGGAAAAACTAGGTGTTTAAGCAAGCGTCACCGTCTCAGGCTGGTTTCTATTCGTTTTAATCGCTGGATTTAAATCACGCAGCCCGTTCACGCAGCTGCGCTCGCGCCATTACGCGTATTACTAGCACGACATTAATATCGTCGGAGTAAGCTGCTTCCAAGCATCAACGTTTTACACGCGTGTAAATGACCGCGCGTACACCGACGCTCCGAGGAGAAAGTACGACATTACGCGGTAATTATCCTTCCTTCACTTTTGACTCCGTTTGACTTCTCGGCACTTGCCGTGTAAATTATTTTATTGCGCGGCCCTCCAGCGAGCGACCAATTCACCGTGGGCTCCTTGTCAAGCGGAGCCATGTTTAGAACGATCGCCCTGAAACTCTCAGACTGAGACCCGTCGGGTTTGAACTTTGCAGGAGAGAGGAGAGCAGAAGGAAGAAGAATTTTCATTCAATTTGGTGAATGTATGCCGACACTTTGTAGGCTAGAATAATTTATCTGCCAAGGATTGGCTCGTTTTAAAGTTCAGAGGATTTTACGTTCGTGACGTGGTACGAACGGAAGGATTGGTTTATTTCATGCTAATAATCGGCAATGGAGAAATTTAATTTACAAAGCGCCTTGATATTCCTGCAGTTCGAATTTCGTTTAATTTAGTCTAGAGTATCCTAATGGAGGAATTGAGAGATTTAAGTTTCAAATGGGCAAACCGTAGTCGAAAGATCTCCGAACGAGAGTTGCAATTAAAAACTATACGGATTAGAGTTTAAAATTTACGATCGCGATTTATATGTAAATTTATAATTCGATGATAATCTGAAATACGTTTAAAACTCTTAGCGTCTTGAATATTCGATGAACGTGGCTATCGATGGAGAGTAGAAAAATTTAAAAAACGAAACCAGAGTACCGATATCGAAGCGCTTTGGAAGGATCTATCTGCGACATTTAACCACGCCTATCGAGGCGACAAAGGACACCGCGTGTGAAAGTCCTGGTGAAATGGACCCATTGTCCTCGAGTCAAAACGTTTGCCGTGTTTCGAAGTTTCATCCCGTGGCAGCCAGAGTTTTGCCTGAACGTTGCGTGGTCGAGGAAAGGACCATCGAATCGTTTGTAGAAAATATCGAACGGAAGCGAAGCAATATACCGGAGGTATCTGTTCGGTGAACAGAGAACATCGGAGGAAATGGTGAAAAAAGTTATATGGTTTTCGATAATTAGGCGTTCTGGTCTAGAAGGGAAGATTTTGAGACCAGACCTGATAATTTTAGACGATTATTGGCCAATAACCGGTGAAGCTGCGTTTAAACGAGTTTCTCTCTGGTGGTCTAGCGTAGCTTCGAACAATATAGGAATGCGATACGTTGATTGCTATGAATTATGTCCGTGTCTTGGCACATTGGAGATCGAGGATGCATCAGGTGAATCATACGAGTCATATTTCCATCATTAGCCAAAGACTCGTCATATGGGTCATTGAAAGGAACGATTACTATTAGTTAGCTCTCGGATTGCAGTTAAGGAAGTCGTTCTCGAGAGACGAATCGTAAAACAAGATATACGAAGTATAATATTATCTTTAATTTTAAGATCAAATACGAGGGTTACAAGGAATCGGGATAAAAATTATAACTAGGCAGGAAATGATTTACACGATCGTAGGGGCACGAACATAAATCAATTTGGAAAGCGAGATCGTCTCTCCGCTAATTCTCGTTTCGCCGGCAGCGAGCATTTTCGCGGTGATTACGCAATCGTTTCCACAGTTGCTCGTTGTTCACGACTGTGAAACGACGAAGGCGGTTCCTCGACGAACGGGACGCTGTAATTTACACGGAGGAAAAGCTGCGTTTCGTTGTGTGCGTGCGCGCGTGTGTGCGCGCGTTGTGTGCCGCCCCTGTTCTTCCTAATGAGCCGACTAATTGTTTCGAGCCGTGCGCTGATTTACCGTGAGAAACGTAAAACGATGCCCGGTGCACGGTGAACGGGCCCTGCCGACTGCAAACGCGATAATTATTACGTCGACTTGTTTCGAAGAACGGCCTTTGGTCGTTTGATATTCCTTTTCGAGTTCGTTCCATTTAATCAGGCAAGTTTCTTGATGATTCTCTGCGAGTGGAAGGTATAGTAAGACGAAGTTATTGGAATCGCGCGAACTTCAACCTCTCGAAACTCAATCTTGAACTTTGCACAGAACGATCGATCTCGGTGTATATCACGAGCTACCATTGCGCTTTAATATAATAACGAAAGAATAATAATTTATCGACTCGGATAACCATATGGTAGGAGTCAATGGGAAGGTATCGTACACGAACTAACAATATATAGGTGACAAAATAACTCGCGGAAGTGAGTTACAGTAATGATAATTCCAGATCTCGGCCTAATAGAATTTCTTCGCCTTTAGAAATTTTATCGCCTTTAATTCCCACAAACACACACACACACACACACTAATAAATCATATCAGACCGATAAAAGCAGGCTTCTTAATTTCGTTGGCGTAATGGCAAATCTATTTAAATCTGCTAATTGACGGTACACGTTTACCAGCGATAACGATTGCCGCCAGGATGATCGGTCGAATTACACGGGCATCGCGGAAGACGCGGCAATGGTTCGTGGTTGAAATCGATTTCACGATTCGATTTGCGATCAAGGGGGACTGATCAGAGCGATCGAAGGAGGACAACGGGAAGAAGCAACAAAGAAGACGGCTTCGTGGCCCGAGAAAGGATAATGATCCCGTCGTACTCATTTCGCGATCATTCTATCTGATTGATCTGATTAGTCCAGGCCCGGAACAGGCCGACCGGTAAATGATCTCGGGCGATCTCAATCAGCTTCTGAAAAAAATAAAACGGCATCGATCCCTTTGCTTTCGGGCCAGTCCTCCCCTGCCCCCCTCCCCTCCCTCCCTCCCTCTGCCTTTCATCTTGTTCTGTACTTATCGTGTCTTTTTCTTCTGGCTCTCGTGTGTTCCACGTCTTGCCTCCCCTCCCTCTTCCTGTTTGCCGTTCTGCACGATAATGAGAGCCTCCCATGTAGAGAAAAGGGATTATTTGCGGCACGGGATCGAAAATGCCGCGCGAGCCTCATTATCGGATGCACGACTACCACGATTCTGGAGCGGCTTTCTCGTTCGTCTTCTGTATAGAGGCAACCACTCGATCGACCCAAGGGAATCCCACTTCGTCCACGTCCGTCGCGCCGCTATCGGCATGCAACCGGTGAAACAGTAAATCAACGACAAGGCCGGGCCATAGGTCGAGGAATTGGAGCGGCTCGGTGCTCCCGAAACGACGTCGTGCAGCGACCGCGAACGCTGATTGCTTAAGCGGAACGTGGCAAGCTTGCAGGTGTCACGCGAACGGGATAGCATAGGAATTGTCCACGGGGAAAAATGTCGCGCGAACGTCGAATTCAAAGTTTCGGTTCCTTCAGGCATTACCTCCTACTTTCTCCTTTTTTCTTCTAATACGTAACGTTATATGCATTTGGCGTAACTCTTTACACCGATCGAAAGAGGTAATTGAATTCTTCATCAACGTTTAGTCCGAGCTTTATTAAATTATTTTGAAGTAAATAAAACAGGTGTTTTATTTCGACACATGGAAAATTCTGAAGATTTCTCAACATATTCTGAGCGGTAAACGGTGGATTTAAAGAAACAGATTCGCGCGATTCCCCAATATAGGAGAAATAAAACGTAATATTCTTTTTACTCGATTCTCCGCGCACCCAAAGATTACACGCTCTCTTCGGAAACTCCGAATACAGATCGCAGCTGCAATTGCGCGTTTTCTCGCTGGCAAAAGGAGCATCGTTTGCACGTAGCTTCCGTACATGAATCAACCGCTGAAAGAGCACAAAGTGGTGTTTACAAGAACGCGGCGTTTAACCGAACAGCATTCTTTCCTTTGATCCGCGGCAGTCCACTTTGAATCGTCGCGCGTTTCCCTTTCTACTCGTTTTCTACGAATTTTCGAAGGGAAATCATTGACCAGTTTGTTCGGCTGTTAATATTCTATAGTTCAGCGTCGAGTTTCGATCTATTCTCCGATCACGGCAGTATTCCACTACTATCGAAGATAACGAAGAGCATAAAATTCTGCTTAACTCGTCGTTTAATATTCTCATTATAGGGGAACGTGTAATTGGAAGAAACGTTGAATACCTCGCGTCAAAACTTTAGCCACCAGTCTGATACACGAATTACATAGTTAGCCACGGCTGATTATACGAACGTGCTCGCGCATAATTCGTTCCTGGCGCCATTGTTTCGCACTTCTCGTAGCCTCTTACGAGTTCCAACTCTCACACTATCGAAACAACTTCGTAGAACTAAACTGTTGCTCGTTGGAAAAAATCGAAATGGAACGAAGAAGTTCGACGTAAACGTTTCCTGTTCTTTCCTTTAAAGACAAATAGATATATTCGGCAATTTAGTATGTTCGGTTAATCAGTGGGCAAAGAAGCGTTTTAGCCAACCGATACTTTTCACACCGATATTCAATGTAATATTTTCAATGTAATTATTTTCAATGTAAATATTTTTGAAAAGAATCTTACAAAAATAATTGCTCGATAAGGTAATAGATCCGAAAGTGTTCTTCGATTACGAGAGTGGGTGGTAGCAAGAATTTCGAAGAAATGAAAAACCTCTCGTCCATAAATTCTCGAGCGGATCATCGTAACGAAATATTTTCCCACAGATACTCGAGCGGAGCGTAATTCCTCGTAATAAACACCTTCGAGGAAGCAACATCGATCGTTGGTGGAAGAAAAATCGGAACGCAACAAAAATGTGCAGAGGCCCGACGAAACGTTCCCTCCTCGAGTGAGTCGTAACAGCTTCAAGGAGATGCTGAACGTCGACGGGAGAGAGAAAGAGCGTCTCTATTTCACGCGTCGCGTGTACACGCGCAACACGAGATCGCTAGGTCGCGAACACGCGATGCACAATCCATATTGCTCCCGCTTAAACGCCTGGCCACGTTGCGTGGTATTTCCAGTACCGTTCCGGAATTCCGTTCCAGTTCGTTTAATGAGCAACGACTTTTTTAACATTCCAGCGTTAAGCCGGCGTGAGAACCGCGAAATGCAGCTTCGTGGACCATAAAATCCGTGACTTAACAGGCACCCGCCTGTGCCTTGTACAACATGCGTGCCAAAGATCACGGTGTATTAAAACGAAAGAAACCGCTTTGAATCTAGCAAACGCCAGACAGACTTGCGATGTCGATAGCGATCGCCGAGTTTCGTTTCGGTTTCTCCGTTGTCGTGCAATTGATAGAAAGTAGGAACACGAAGAGTACAAGAAGAGAACAAGAAGAGTATCGACAGTGTCGAGTAATTCGTCGACCATAAAATGTTTGTCAAAGTTTCGCTTTATTCGTATCTTTAATCGCTACGTTGGGATCCTAAAGGGACGACTGAACCTTAAAAGTGATTTTATTTTACATCGCCTATGAAAATCAGAGAGCAACGACACGAGTTCAAACGACGTAGTTGAGAAAAGAAAGAGTCCTTGGTCGATTTAAAATTACGAGCGACTTCAAAAGTCAAAAGCTTCTCATACTTTTACCTACGAGGAAAATGTTTATCCTCTTAAACTTAACGGAGAAACTAGACTTCGTAGACTAATCCTGAAAGTAGATTGTCTGGCAGGTATCTTATTACGTCGTACCACTTCCTCTCCCATATTTCTTTCGACCTCGATCAGAGGAAAGACTCACCCTCTATTAGTACTCGTTATCCAACCGATCGATGAGTTAATTAAGACCGTTTTCATTAACATACAGATTAGTCGCCCCAAGATGTAAACAACGATCGTATACTGACATCAATTTCAACGTCGCCGTTTATCACTACGTTTAAACGTAACTTAATTAACGTCCACGCAACGTTCGTACGAAAGAAGGTTAAGAGGAACGGGAAGCAGAATGAAAAATAACGCAAAACACGTGGCGACGGTCCTTTAGAAGGATACTCAAGGTTTTAGGAAAATTGGAAGAAGCTGGAAGAATGTTCAAACGCGTTGCCCAACTTTGTCTGTGAGAGAGAAAATTAGAAACTTTCGTGTCAGAATTTCAAACGCGTTCCTGCGTTTCCGACGTCCGAAGAGTCTGAAATCACAGCGACAGGTGTCAGACACGGCTCGCGACTACAGCTGGCAATTATCGATACACCTAACGATCTGTGAACCGTTGCTCGTGAAACGTCTCGCTTCGTTCCAACAGACGACACGTTTCCATAATTATTTAAACACGGTGGCGTCGAATTAACGTCAATGCCTCGACCCGCTGTCACGTCAACGATGGATCACGAAGGATTCAGTTTTGACTAGATGTTTCACGAAAATTATAGTTTTCTGCCAGGCCAGAGGAGTGTCAGATTGGATCATGATCGGATCGGAATCGTGATTCGAAACCCGATCTTTCGCTCGTATGATCGCTGGTTTAATTAAAGTATCCAGGTCGACCGTTCATTCCTGTCTATAGTGATTTAAACTAATTAACGAAAGTGATAAAATTGAATACTTCAATTATTTCGATTATAGGCTGGAGATACGATCCAAGTGTATCGATCTGCATAGTTCCTGTTTCTGTAGCGTGTACTCCGTTCGATGATAGCCTTTTAAATGGAGCAGGCGTGGTAATTGTAAAGCGTAATCGATCGTAGCAAGCGAACCTTGACTCTACCGCAACTATTAAGAGTGCAAGTAATCTTAGAAATTGAATTAAACAGTTAACGAAATCGACAGCAATGTTGCGAAATACGAAGCAGTGTTCTGATGAGAGACGATAGGATTCGGTAGTCGAAGTAATACGGATTAAGAATTTCAGAATTCGCGGTCGTTTCAGGGTTCGAAAAATTTCATCGTTCAAGTATCCGAATGATGAAAAATTTGTTGTGCTTCGGAAATTTAAAAATCCAAAGCTTCGATTAGAATTTCAAATTGAAACCCTTTTATTATTCACCAGGACAACGATCGATCCAAAGATCATTGTCTCAACCTCCTCGACAAGCTCAACGCTTCTAAAGCCCGTTTCTTTCCCAAAACTGAACCATCAGCCGCTAAACTAATTCCGTAACTCTTTAGGCCGTAAGCGTAATCAATCCGAGCAAAGCAATCCGCGAGTGAAAGACGTTGAACGCGGAGGTGCGGCAAATGAATCGGGAACGCGATCGTCGGATGGAAATTAGACTCTGGCTGGCAATAATCTTGGTTGGAAGATGAGTGGTTTCATAGAGCAGAGCGGAGGAAGGACAAACGCACACGGCAAAGAGGAATCGAAGGCTTGTCTTCCTTGGATGGAGGTCGAAGGGGATTCGAGTGGAAACGGTAGAGGGGTCGATGGGGTAGCAGCGAGATGCATTTCGTGGATTAAGAAGGTTATATACCTGGCGGTCTCACGGTGAGCCAGCGCGGTAGGAGTCTAATAAGATGTAACTAAATTATGATTGGATTCATCATTGCCGCGAACGGGATTGCTATGGTCGATCGTTTCTGCTTGAGGAACGAACGACCGGACGCAACTGCCCGGTCAATAATTCATCGACCCTGCGGCATTCTATGTGAAGCGTGATATACCGTGATCCCGAATGAGCGATTGCCAACGAACGGCGATGGGAGACGGAAGAGGAAGGGCCGATTTCTTCTGCGTGCGCTCGCTGCGTTTCAACGGCGGCCGCGAGGGGTTGAGGACGCCAAACCATGGCGGTACACGGATTGTTGCTTTTCTTAATTCTTACAGGTAGTTGATTCTCGGTACGCAGGGTATACGAGATTGATGCGATTGAATATTAACGTTGAAAGTACCTGAGTCTCTTTCCTTTCGTATTTTTCCGAAGAATGTTCTTACCGTATTTTACAAATTATTAGCAGAGAACCATCTGCTACTATTTAAACGATATACGAAGAATACGAGCGTTTCTCATTAAGGTTAAAAAGTCGCAAATAATCGTACGTACCTATCAGCGACGGTAGCAATTCCTGCCGATTTATTCGACATTTATCGATCGATCAAAATGAATTTGCTGTTAAAAATTTGCTTTGATTGAATTTGGTATTAAAACTTTTGCACGATAATTCGTTGTTACTGCTTAGATTCTTGAAAGATATCTTTTAAAAGCTTTCCTCGCTCCTTCGATAACGTCCTACTTTTTTATGAATTTATAACTTTGAAATCTTTTCGGTGTACTATGGATTTTACTAAATTTTATACGGGACATTATCCTTGTCATATAAAATTTACAGGTACGAAGTACGAAACATTCCTGAAATAGCATTCTCGATGTGCATAAATCAGCGATCTTCCCATATCCGCTTGGAACTTAATATCCATCGAAGATTATACGGTACTTAGCGATATGAATAAAGCCACGATAAATTCTGCTCGAAGAAGTCATCGTCTTAGCGATGTTTGTATATGATGTACTACAGCATCGGGAGTTAGTGCGTGGATGTCTTAACGATACAATTGATAACTTCATAATTACCTGATTTTATCGACAATCATTAGTAGCACCTCCGCGCTATTATAGTCTGTTCGTACGTGGGCAACACGTGCCTGGAAGGGTTCGATGGCTAAAATCGATCGTGCAGCCTGCGTCGTTAAGAGTTTTCGTGGCATGTAATTAATGGCGAGCATATGGTCGCGCGTGGTGATTGAGAGTAATTCGGATCGGCAAGCTGTAAGTTCCGGCCGCTCATTAATATACGAGATAACGAAGTGCCGTTTCGTGGTAACTCGCAAAGGTTGTTGGTGCGAACGTTCTGTCGAGGGATTCACCGGTTCGATCACTTTGCCTTACTCCCGACTGTTCAGCCTGTTTTATCTACGAAATCGAAGGATCTAGAATGCTAGAAACTGCTCTGTTATATAAGATATTACGTAGATTACTGGGCGCATCATTTTCTTCGAGGAAAAACTAAAAAAATGATTCCCCCTCCCCCCGGTGATTTTCGATCGAAGTCGTTAATTTAGTTCCCTATCGTAACACCAACAGTTTCATGACAGTTTTATAATATTCGACAATATTTTTTTTAGATAAAAGGCAGGGATTTGTAAGAAATAGTATAGAATAGTGAGATAAGAAATACGTTTGTGTGTAACCGTTTGGATACTATTAAAATACGATGATCGACCATTTGGGTTTATAAGCCTTTTAAAATAAAGTAGATTAGATAGAGATTAACGCCCTCTCCCACTTCATTCGAAGAAACAAAATTTCTCCTAAAATTCCATTAAAGTACAATGCAATATACTTTTATTGCAGGTTATAAAAGAAGAAACTTGAGAATCTAAGAATCTTCTCTGTTACTGGTGCCCAAGGGTGCAAAGGAAAGGGATAGATCGAGAACCGAAGAAGAAACTCGCTAGACGACGTGATGAGTAAGCGTTTATGCAAAACCCGCGTAAAACGTTCGTTTTGTTGGTTGAATTAGCCCGACCCGGTCTTCGAGGATCGTAGAGGGGACAGGAAGGCAGGATCAGCGTGCCCTTCTCGAGTTTCGGAGCCCAATCACGGGCCAGTCATTCTTGGATCGGAGACCCTCGGTTCCGGGCAACAGGAGGGTGATTTTTGCATGTCACGTGGCCAAACGGGCACAAACTGAATGCCCGTCGTTAGGCACTCGTTGTCCTACGATGAGTCGGTTTCACGCAACGATACGTCCGGAGAACGCTCCACTTCGGCGCCCTTTTCAAGGGCTCGTATGGACGTGACTGGTATCCGCCCATCGAATCATCAACACGTTCGTGTCGTTCATCGACAGAGTTTCAGTTGGTTGTATATAGGTGAAACTACAAATTGGAGAAAAATCGTCGAAATAGAAATTCGACGAAAATCCAGGATAGAATAGAAATCGTTGTGGAAATAGAGTGGTCGAGATAATTAGGGTTATAATAATTATAATAATTAGGGACTGTTACTATGAACGATTCTATTATCTCAGCTAAAAGAATACAGCAGAGAGAGAGAGAGAATCGTACATGTATCACAGATCGATATACCTGAACCTTGCTTTGGGCATTGTAAGTACAGTCTGGGCAACTTGTTTCTACGTTGCTTTCGCTAATCTTTTATTTTCCAGCGAAATATTACAAAAATGCTTCAAATCTTCAATCTGAGAATATTTAATACGTCGAAATTTGTGCAAAAGTTTCAGATGTCGTAGTTTTACATTTTACGTTCACTTTTACATTTGTCGAATAACCGCGGCATTTTCTCTACACGTGGGCTAAAATAATAATCGAAGAAAAATCAGATACGAGACTACGGATACAAGAATAGATTACAAAAATCAAAATGATGCAAACGACAATCGTCTAACCGTTTTAGAAACGTGACTTCTTCGATTCACTCGGTGTAGTATGGCAAAAACGAAGCTTTCTATTACAGTTGTGTATTTACAGGCTTGACTAATAAACTTACCCTTAAAAAAGTACCCGTGGCGTTATAATTCGAAACCGTCATACCAATGTAGCAGCAGTTGCCTAAACAAGTTTTTAAAAAAAGTTAAAAATATTTCTAATAGCAAGATTCATAGCAATAGAATTTATGTAAATAACTAGGAATAAAATTTGAACTTGAAAATTTTTTACTGTGCTCGTAATGTTGGTATTCGTTTTGCTTTTCCGGCAATAATGGTAAAAAACTGGCTATTTTACAAGAGCTTCTTGAATATAACAGAAAAAACTGCAAATTTTTCGAGAATAGGAACCCTTCTGTGAAAAGTTTTTACGACTTGACACACATCTTCCGTACCTGTCTGCTCATTTTTTGGGCTGGCGCGCGCCATAAAAATGCGAGAACCGTACGATTTACCCTTGAAAAATAGGAAGATGAAAAGGAAAAAAAAATCGGGCCTCCGTTGCTAAAAAGTCACCAAGTACCGTTAGACGGTAGAGAGAGATAGCCGGACACCCTCCTAGAATGTTTATGTTTGCTTTTGGGGTACATGTGTTCGTTCTGGAGAATATCAATGGTTTTACGACCGCACCCAGGAAACGTAAAACAATTTCAGCTAGATAATTCAGGAGCGTTTGGTGAACGACGATAGAATAGGAAAATCATCAGGGACGAATGTATTCGTGTAACGAAATTTAAGGCACAATAATCGCACAAACCATTTTGGTGGTGAAAATATTACAAAATTTCGAAGCTTTACTGATTTAAGATCTATGTACAAAATGTAAAAGGTACTAAGTAAAAAGTACAGTTTTTGTAAGGAAGAAAATTTTGAAGCTTTATTTACTACAAGATCTCGTGAGAAGTAGAGCATTATAATTGGGTATGATAAAGTTAATGATGGCAAAACCGTAATTAATATTCTATAATGTTTCCTTAAATTCCGAGCTCACAAATTTTTACCACCTTTTTTGAATCCTAAC